>VXCM01002249.1:48277-58754 GCA_014773175.1 Lucifuga dentata | reverse complement strand
GTATCAACAAGTTGATTTTAATAGCAGAATGAACTGAAACCAATGGAGGTCTGGAAGGTAGGAAAAACATTTTTAATCCACAGTTCCAGTAGTATGCTTTAGGAAATGATTGTCAGTAATGTTACGTGTATGAAAAATGAATATATTAGGCTTGCAAAATGGCCGGTATGGTCCTTTAAGAAGGTGAAATCTATTTTATGACTGATGAAACACATAAATTTTGTCAGTCAGCTGCATCTAAGGTTTCACATTCCATTTGAAAGACAGCCCAAAAACTGAAAAACACAATATAAATTCCTGCTGACTTTTTTTTCCTACTAATGGCATAAAAGTGACGACGTAAGTAAAAACTCTTTTATTCCACAAAGTCAACAAAACAACTTTTAACAGAGAGCACAGTCACAGAGGCCAAGAAGGTACGGAAGTAAAAGTTCAACTCACACTTAGACAAAAACTTAACAGAGAAGGCTTCCTGTAATGCCCTGGAAGAGAAAGACACTTAGCCACCCACAGTGCTCAACCCAACCAAACGGAACATTTAGTGAAAAGTAATGTATTAACCACTGAAATAAAGGCGTTTTTCCTCTTTTTTTGTGTTTGGACTACTTTTTTCTTGCTCTTTAAGTGTGAACATTTTACCCTACAACATGATGAAGACGAGACAGCATTCCCGTTCCATGCAAACAGGGAAACTGAGCACTTTGGAATGAAACCGATGAAATCACACACTTCTCTTTTTAAATTAATACATATTTACTGCATAAATATCTTGAAAGATTGTGCAGTTGTTGTAAACAGTCACGTGACAGTGTTCAGGAGCAAGTGCATTATTTCGTTGTGTTTGTGCCTCGATTCGTATTGTGGTGATACGCTGGAAGAAATCAGCGGTGTATCATTTTCCCTGCTCGTGCGCTAAAGGCTTAAAGGCTGCAGGGTAAGCGCCGTCTTTTCCCCGGATGTTCACAGTTTCATGGTCCACGCATCCCGCTGAGAGATCAACTCTCAGTCCATATGGAGCTTTTTCCTTTATTTCTTTATTACCTTGCAGTGGCTACCGTGCGGTGACCATCCACAGTCCCAGCGCCACATTGGCCGCCAGCAGGGCGCTGCCCGCCAGCAGCAGGAAGAAACCAATCAGCTCACGCCGTTGCCGGTCTGTTACCACATTAATCAGCGTGGCCTCCAGCAGGGCGTTGAGCATCCACTGTCCATCTAGAGCGAAACATGGGACGGAGTTGACTACTGCTAACGCGCCGGAAAGCGACACCACGTATCTGAGAGAGGAGAGCTAAGGAGCATAAACTCACAATTACCGAAAATCTACGCAAAAAGTAGATGAGCTTACACAGATCACCTCCTCCTCTGCTCATTATACACACCATCCCTTACATCCATCATTTACTTACAACTGAGCCTTCAGCAGGAAAGGATACTTGCAGAAAGTCTCTAAGAAGACGGGCAGATCCAGGTGGAGGAAACCAAACCGAGGGACGAAGTTGGTCAGACTCACTGGGAAGAAAAAAAAACACAGGAATCATTACAGTTACAACACAGGATTTTCTGCAAAAAGGTGTAAGTTAGCAAGAATGACCATCATGATCCTGGATAAAGCCATCGTTCAGTGGCTAGCTGATTATTGCTCTACAACTAGCTGTGCTAACTAGCTAACTACTCAGCTAGTCAGTAAAACTACGACAGGCCCACACGCTTACCGGCGTGCTGGAGGTGTGGGGGGTAACCCACAAACAGCATGTGTGTGTTGGGTGGATGCGTGACACGGATGAAGCGGGTCTGGTTCTCCAAAGAGGGAGTGACACACACGCTGGTGGTTTGGGAGTGTGTGACGCAGTCCTCGTCAGTGCGGCACACTTGCGTCCCCGTCACCATCTTACGCACCGGCATGCAGGCGTACTGCAAAACAACATGGAAGGTTTGAGAATAAGGAGATCAGACAGAAACGAGTGTAAAGTCAGGAGAACTGAGCTGAATACAGGAAGTAACAAAATTAGCTAAATAGGATTATCTAAATGGGTTAGGAACAAATGTTCACATGATAACGCAGCCACAAAAAGTCCCAGTCTGTCTGTGTGTGTGTGTGTGTGTGTGTCACCTCTCTCTTCCTGACTTGTGGCTTCACATATGAGAAGCAGAGGTCTGTCAGGCTGTTGTTGCTGCAGCAGTCCATCGTTCTGTCCAAACGTTTAAAAGCTATAGAAACAGAGTCATGACATGATTGATAGGACAGATTTTTTTTTTTTCCGCCTCTCGGTTGTAAATCTGCTCGCACTAGATAACAAGACAAGGACAGAGTGTTAGACACTTAATGGCATCACTGAGATTATCTTGCTGAATCCTGATAGGCCGTCATGTCTGGACCATTAATCTTACAGGGCAGATGGGAAATGTCAGCTTTTATTACAGTATATACATTTTGGGTGCAGTCGCTGTGCAAACGGAGCGCCCACCTCGTCCGTGAGCCCAGCTGGGCTGCAGGCTGGCAGCAGGGACGCAGTATCCAGTCTGTGGGGTNACCTCGTCCGTGAGCCCAGCTGGGCTGCAGGCTGGCAGCAGGGACGCAGTATCCAGTCTGTGGGGTGTGTGAGAGGTGAGACAGGCAGCTGGTCCAGTCCGACACGCCCGTGACAGGACAGTCCTCCAACGCTGTCACGATGTCACCTACGGCGAGACCCCGAGGACCATCTGCTGCAGAGCCCTGATCCACACACACACACACACACACACAGTGGACATGAGGTCTGTGGTTTGAATCCTACATTCAGCATCCAGGTGTGTATCTGTGTGTGAACGTGCAGAGAGAAATGATTGCTGCACACCTCAGCTTGTAAGCATTGTGGATGAGTTTCCAGTCGTTAACTAAAAGTTGGTTCAGACAGAAAAAGCTGCACTGACCTGCATGACCTCAGTGATGAGCGCTCCGGCACCGCTGGAGTACACAGGAAACAGAAAAACAGGCAACAGGAAGAGGAAGACTAAAGCTGCCACACACAGGACAAAGTTGTGCCACACTCCTAAAGAGAGAGACGATACACATGGTTAAATTTCCTGTAAGCATTCTAAATTTTCCATTTTATTTTATTGTTTTAACAATGTAAAATCTTAAAATAAAACCAAAGGATACTCAAAATCTGAATTGTTTATTAAAGTGGGACTGTTGACAGTCCACCTTAATAAATAAACCCCTTGCAAATCCCTTATACATAAAAATGCAAGAAATGTCAAACATTTAATGTATTTTAATTTCAGGTCTGTATTTCTGAATATTGCTAGGCACAGTAAATACATTATTAAAGGACCATGCCATCCATTTTGCACGTTTTAGCCTAATATATTCAGTTTTCATACACATAACGTTACTGACAGTCATTTCCCAAAGCATACTACTGGAACAGTGAATTAAAAATGTTTTTCCTACCTTCCAGACCTCCACTGGTTTCAGTTCATTCTGCTATTAAAATCAACTTGTTGATACTTGAAACGTTCTTGGGATAGGTAATCCATCATCACCAACAAGACGTGTATTCAGGTTTTTTTTAGAAGTTATGTAATTTTAGTGTTTAAGCTCAATAAAAAGCGTGGAGTGAATGTATGCCTCCACCGGGGAATATAGTCCCAAAAGAAGACCTGCGTTTATGGAAAAATTTAAAGGACCGTGACTTCATAAGGCTGTGTAACTATTAGCAGGAGAAACATGGATTTTTAAGGTGGGTGTATCACTTGAATATTTGATTTTGAAAGATTAAGAGATTTTGCAAAATATCAGGAAAGCTGAAATACGGTTTTATCCTTTGGGAAATGATTGTCAGTAACATAATGTATGAAAATTGAACATATTAGGCTCATACATGCAAAATGGGTCGTATGGTCCTTTAAAGTTGCATCATCTACAGGAATAAATAATAAATATATTATGTGAGAGAATCCCCATGAAGGGAGAGAACTTCACTGTGGCGAGAGAAGAGAGAGAAAAAGATAAATAAACACAGCATGCTGTTATGTCAGCTCCCCCAATGAGAATTCTCTCTCTCTCTCTCTCTCTCTCTCTCTCTCTCGAAAAGGAAAAGCCTAGAAGAAATAATCAGTTACGTTAAGATGCTTTGACAGTAACTCTCTGCTGCCCTCTAATGGCTCCTAACAGCAAACACAACTGCAGTCATCACAGCAATTTGGTGAGCTCATCATGTGTGAACCGTCCATTCAATCAATCAAGTGAATTAAAATCTAATTCTCTTAATTGCAAAGTGAAACAATGTGAAATAGCAGCAGATAAAAGGCCCCAGAATCATCTTCACTGGCAAAACAGAAACGAGCACTGAACAAAATAATCTTGATTAATAGCTGTGATCACATTAGCAGGTGAAAAAGTCAGGATTATATAATTTGTGGCATAACTGTGCAGCTCTGCCATGCATCAACAGATCCCACAAGCCTGATCCTTACCGGCACAGAAGATCCGCAGCTGCTGAGTGGGTGATATGAGGTTGAGGTGTGTGGTGAAGAGGTCCACAAAGGCACCAGGATACATTACAAACACAAACATACCAAAGCCGTTCACCCGCACCTGCTCCCTGCAGGAATAAACACATATTAACGACATGTAAACACCATAATCATGTTGAAACTGGCATAAACTGATGTCGGCATACCTAGATTGTGATTTACTGAAGCATATAAATGATCGGTGTTACCTCAGTGCTGCCACAGCGTGACCCAGCTCATGTATGACTCCACTGAGCAGCAGGGCGAAGAAGAAGTAAGCCAGCTGACTGGTTGGCAGATTAACACCGGGAACCTAAAGACACATCCGAGCCCAGCAGGAGAGGAGTCACAAAACCAGCATGGACTGCATATCCTCACACAAATTCAGCCTAATGCCAGAATCAGCTGAAGTTGTCACCATGTGGCATGATAAATGGCAAGATATGCTAACATGCTGGCTTTGTTGTGCATTTTTCTGCAGCTTCAGGCTGAATATTTCATGAGAAATCATCTAGTAATACATTCATGAATCTCCTGTAGTGCAGCGCTTCATTGGAGAGTGTTTTCACATTAATGCATGACTATCTGACGCCTCAGTAATGTGAACAAGGTGATAACCGGGTCCATTTTTTCCAGCTTCATCATCACTAATAAAAACTCATATTGATTGTACGTACCACCACTTGCAGGGCCTGCTGACCGCCGATCCGAGGGTTGTCTGAGGTCATCTGAGCGAGCGTCTGCTGCAGCGTCCTGATGAGCAGCACCATTGATCCCAGCATGGCAACGATGCCAAACACCAGACCGCTGTTGAACCTGGGAAGGTTGCAATCCATATAATACTGCAACCCTGTCAAGAGCTGCAACTTTTGCACTACTTTATGAACCTATAAATGTGATGGATCTCTTTAAAAAATGAAAAAGGCACTGGAGGAAGCAAGAACATAAAGAGCACAAAGGATGGCTGTGCACAAATGAAAGGTATTAAAAGATGATCAAAGAGCAGTTAAATAAGAAAAGATGCACGGAGCTTGGGGAAGACTCGCCCACAGGTCAAGTCACCCATTAAATCATGAGAACAGTCACAATGTCATCAGTCACTATGGCACTTTAGCAAACATTATGTTGAGTGATAATGGGCCATTAGCTTTATATCACTATATTTTTTGCAACTAAATGGGAAATGACCTTTAAGGTGTGGATAAAAAGTGACTGTATACAACTAGAAGTTACTGCAAAGCTGTGAATGCTTGGAGTTCTCCTGAAATATTTACATAAATACATTTCTATATATTAAGTGAATTAAATGACATTTTAGCACTCATATTTCATCAAAACAAAAACACATCCTTTTATTAGTAGTAATAACAGTCAGTCAACACTGGGCATATATTATCAGTCCACATATTATACGCTGAAGTTATTATTAAGCACAAGATCGAATAATCTACAGGGAAACCTTGATCATTTTGCTGGCTTTGTTGTTATGATTCGACGGGTAAGTTGACCCACCATCCAACCTCCCACACAGAAATAATGCAAGAACACTTCAAAAACCCTCACCACAGGTAGAGGCCACGCGGGTTGATGCGAGCACAGAACGCAAACAGCCGGTTGAACAAGGTGGTCTGCCATCTTACATGAAAAGGAGACAGCATCAGCCCTCGACTCGCCAACCATGACTCGTAGCTGTACCGGTATGTCAACGACGACTGCAAGACAGAACAATCAGATGTCACATAACATCTGATTCTAATGGACTGACACTAATTTAACTGATGTGAAGTCATGTGAAGTGGAGTGACGAGAAGTGGACTGATGTGAAGCAAAGTGTGGTGAAGTTTGGTGAAGTGAAGTGATGTGAAGTAAATAAAGGGAAGTGAAGTTATGTGAAATGATGTCAATCAATCAATCAATCAATTTTATTTAAAGTGCAAAATCACCATGCATCATGGTCCCGATACACTTTACAGTTAAAAGAAACACTGAACAAAATAAAACATGCACCAATAAAACAGTAAATGTGAAGTGAAGTGATTTGAAGTGAACTGAATGAACAGTGAAGTGATGTGAAGTGAAACGAAGTGAAAAATTGCCTGAAAAATACTTTATATTTCAGAAATTATAAGATATATTAATAGCAAAAGATGGAGCAATCATGTCCAAAAGTTTTAACGGGGTTTCTAGGTTGAAATATTAGAATTAGTTAAGTTCCAAAAAGTGGCGAGAAGAAACGGAATAATAAAGAAAAGGAGAACAAATTTCTCAATAGCAATGAATGATCTTATTTCTGTTTAGCTACATTTGCTTCGCACTAGCTCAATCTGTTTAGCTAGCTGCAGCTACGAGAGCTAATACAGCTGATAGGCTAGTTTCAAGCATCGTGGCTAACAGCTACAATATATAACCAAAGTACTGAGTTTACAAAAACATATAACGTTTTATTTAACAGCCAAAAAGAACTTATATTTACCCTGAGAAGCGTGTCGGCGAGGTAAACAGCGCACCAGGCTGCCATCACACACACCAGCAGAGAAACAGGAATCATGGTGCATCGGCAGAATCACAAACTCTGCTCAAATGAAGAATCAAACTGCCTTTTCTCCATCTCTCCCGCCCATCAAAATTAAAACACTTCTATTAAATGCCATGAGGAATATATTTAGCGTACCTTTTTAAGGTGCAGTGAGAAAACGATTAGCATTAGCAATGAGCAGCATACCTCCTTCCGTGTTGGTCTTCTTCTTCTAATAAATTTTCGGCAGGCTGTACGCTGCGTTGCCCTCACAGTCAGAGGGACGCAGGGCCGTCACTTTAAATCATAGCAGATAACTTAAAATAGACTTCCCAATAAGTTGACAGTTACCAAAAGGAAACAAAGATTTAAAAGAAAAGGAAGAAATTCCCAGGTCTGATAAATCCTGAAACATTTGTTGCCTTTCCTTGCTGATGTTCCGTGTTGCTCTTCTTCTTCAACATCCTCTTTTCAATCCGATGGCAAATCAGAGCATTACCGCCACCTGCTGGAGCTGTCTGTCTGTGCGTCCGTACACGCAGATTAGTATGCTTGTTGTCGAGCTTGTTTTTTCTAAAAAACACCATCCTTTGTATCAATATTTGCTTCTGCTAGTTTTCTAGTTTTCTCAGTCTCGATCTGCTGATAATGCTGCCTTCAAATAATTTGGCAGTTATGACTTGAAAGCTGAGAATGATTAATTTGCCATCTTTGATAGATTTGATATAATTTATGAATGCTAAACTACAATTTCAGTATCAAATCCAACAGGGCCAAGTTGATCCTTGTGTCTTTTTGGAACTTTTTTTCCTTCAGAGCAAACAAAAGAAGTATCTGTGTCTGCTTATTTCAGACACTTTGGGCTTTGCTGAAACTTTTAGAGTTTTTAGAGTTTTGTCATGTTAAAACATCAGGTTATGTACCTTATTGGTACATAATCCCTCCTTTTCATTCTGAACCTGAACTCAGAGTTAACCATGAGAACTTTAATGCAACACCAGTACTAAAAATGGAGCCCAGAATTATCAGTCTTGTACAACTACTTTGGCAGTAATAGACAGCAATAAAAATGAAAATGAGAGTTTGGCTATTGGATTTCATCCTGTCAAAAGGTCAAAAGGCTGAAAGAACTGTAATAAATGTCAGCAGCCTGACTCAGATGCAAAAAGGAAAAGTACCTCCCAGTGTGAGTCATTAAGCCATAAATGTGACCAAGGGAACATGTTAAACTGTGTGGATAAAGTGTCATGGGTTGGTGCACTTCACATCAATAATGTCACACTTCAGGGTCCCACAGAGCCTCCAGCCTCTCAGAGTGAGTGTTTAATTAAAGATTAGCTCGTCCTCCGCCCATCCACACATGGAACAGAGGACATTAATGCATGCAGGGACCATCAATCAATCTCTAACCCCAAAAGTTAGCCTTAACTATCATCACCTCGTCACATCTTACCCACAGATACCAAGTCTCTATCCTCAAACTAACCTTAAAACTTACCTTATTTACGTATCCCAGTCATAATTCATGCATACCTCAATGTTAAACTTAAGAAAATACTGTAAAAATCTTCCTTAAAAAGTGCAAACTGTCCAAAACACTATGCAAAATGTCTGGATACTGAATTGTTCTGATCATCTAGATAATTCTCATATGTAAAAGAATACAACACACACAAACACACACTGCTATGAGAGACAGGAGGAGTAAATCAAGTTTTAATATTTTTATTAGTAATCAAACTGTTAAACAAAAACATAATTTATGATATGATAAGACTGATGTGCTCCATGTAAAATTGATCTGGAGAAATAAAATGGTTGCTTTAGTATATGCTGTGCAGGCCAAGAAACGGGCATTAAAATGTCAAAATAACAGTAAATAATGAAATCATTTAAAAATAAAACATAAAACATAACAAAATATCTGTGATTAGGATTAAAATAACCCAAATAACTGATAAAGTTTAACTTCTATAGATATGTGTAGTTTCATTGAGGTTTCACTGAGTTTTTCTCAGGATTTTGCTACAAATCATATGATGTAAAAAAATATAAAATAAATCAAATAAAATAAAACATCATTGGGTGATGAAACATTTACCAGTAATAACGAGCAGCTTTACCTGGCTCGCCGGCAGGTAAGAGTGGTGCATTGTGTGTTGTATTTGCATAGTGTGAGGTACATATCCAGTCTGCATTTAGAACTTCATTTTACTATCAGGTAGATCAGATGAGCAGAGGAAGAGGAGGAAGAAGGCGGCTTCTTCATCAACAGGAGGTTTGGGAAATTCTGTTTAACAGGTAGGTGGAATCATGATCCTGGAAAGATTTTAGCAAATGGAGGAATATAAAATCAATAACAGCAGGTTGTTGTTGACAGGTTATTCTTTTTTCAGCAAATTTTTTTTTTTTCTCAGAGGGGATTTCTGTCCCGCTCCGAGAGACGAGAGGCNCTTTTTTCAGCAAATTTTTTTTTTTTCTCAGAGGGGATTTCTGTCCCGCTCCGAGAGACGAGAGGCATCAAATTTACATGTGCAGACAGATATTCAGCCAGACAAAAAGACAGAAACAGCAACACAAATAGACACAAATGAGCGCATGGATGCATAGAAAGAAACGCACACAGGTTCAAAACTCATCCTGCTTCTCTGCTTCCGCTGGGGGGCGGAGCTTTGAGTCTCAGAGCCAATTAGGGCGAGCGGAACCAGGTCAGGTAGCTGAAGAGGACCGGGGAGAGAGTAGGCAGGGAAGAGCAGCCGCGCACGCCAGGAGGTAAGAGGCACGTACACACACACACACACACACACACACACACAACTTTAACTTGATGAGATCCCCGCTTCTTCCTTTTTTGGGCCTGTTGATGTGTATGTGCATCATCTGTGTGTGTGTGTGTGTGTGTGTGTGTGTGTGTGTTTGACTGAGTATCAAAGCAGAAATAGGGCAGTGCCATTTTAATCATAAGATTAGCAGAGAAGAGTGTTTCCAGAGCTGAAGTGTCTTTACTTTGTCGACATGTATGTGAGCATCACAAGCACATATGAAAATGATTTGAGCTCACGGCTTAACGCAAAGAGTGTAAGGAGTGTTTGATGCAAAGAGTGTTTCATTTTCAAACAAGTTGTGATCTACTTTTTCTTCTAATGTCGTCATCAAAGCATGTAACATGTTCAATGTTGGAGTAAAACCTTCATGTCAGCCATGTTTGAAGTTCCTACAGCACGTATCCACTGTTTGAGTATGTTTTAGTCGGTCTCTGTGTGTCCATGTGCTGAAGTGTGTGTGTGTGTAGTGTGTAGTGTGTAGTGTGTGTGTGTGTGGATAGAAAGCAGTCCCGTGTGTGTGTCACTCTTCTATTTATAGTGAGAACAAATCCCAGATATGAGAGGAATCCTTCTACCACTTAGAGGTAGAGAGTGAGAGTGAGAGAGTGAGAGAGAGAGAGAGAGAGAGAGAGAGAGAGAG
>VXCM01002249.1:0-48253 GCA_014773175.1 Lucifuga dentata | reverse complement strand
TGTGTGTGTGTGTGTGTGTGTGTGTGTGTGTGTGTGTGAGTGTGAAAAATATGCACATCATTTACATAATTTATGCAGCAAATAACGACTTTGTCCTTTGGTTGAATATTAACTTTTCTATAAAACATTTGATCAACAGAAGAAAAACAGATTTCATCTTTTTCTAGTTGTGTGTTGATCTTATGTGCAGCTTTCTAAAACCGTGTTGATATTACACAAGTACAGGAATAACGTCACACACTGACGCATGCACGGACACTCAGTCCCATCAAACACACACACACACACACACACACACACACACAGAGCTCAAAGAACTGCTTTGTATCAGNCCATCAAACACACACACACACACACACACACACACACACAGAGCTCAAAGAACTGCTTTGTATCAGGTAAAGGCTGTCAGAGTTTTAAAGGGGTTTAAAGATTGAAGATTTGAATAATTGAGAGTATTAGGAAAGTCCCTGTCTGTGCTCCTGTGTGTGTGTTTTGTGTGTGTGTGTGTGTGTGTGTATATACATACAGTATATATATATTTACCGAGTATGTATTAAAGGAAAGGGCTTGTCATGCTTTGCATTGTATTGTCAGCTGCAGGGATTTACTAATGAACTGACATAAATATAATCATGTTCTGCTTGCACGATCATGTGTGTGTAAATGTGTGTGTGTGTGTGTGTGTGTGTGTGTGTGTCCAAGCTTTTACTTTCACACCAAGGGCAGCAAAGCTCTTGCTTTATGTTGTTGCACAAACAGAACCCTGGAAACCGTTACTAAGGGCTGCCATTGAATGCATCGCATCCAGAGGGGCTGCAGCTGTGTGTGTGTGTGTGTGTGTGTGTGTGTCTGGGCCTCTGAGCTGCTTGTAGAGAAGGTAAAGAGGCCGTGGAAACTTCTCTGATCAACAGCTACTCAGGCTTTTATCTGCCAAACAGCAAGATGAAGAGGAGAAGAAAATAACAAAAATGAGGGAGAGGAAGACAGCAAGGGATGTACAGCACTGAAAATGAAAATTCTAAGTAACCGATGCAAGCTGCAGGGCAGAAATGTCTCTGCAAACATTTTTGGACCCATTTGGACCATCATGATGGTCTAAGTTAGAAAAACTCTGAGGTATATCAAACAAAACGTAAAACAAAGCTTTCATGGCGAACGGGGAGTCTGGAGTTTGGTTTGTCAGTTTCTCTTTCATGTTCTTGGGGCTGCCAGAGGTACAGACGTGAAGCTGGGGGGGGGGNGAGCTTACAAAAGCCCTTGACACACCTTTGGATGAGCTGATGGAACACGTCGTGGTGAAGCTAAAATGCAGCTTTTCAATCGCATTTTGGAGAAACGAGGCACAGTGTGACGAAATAGAACAAGACCATAAAGGTGAACAGATAACCTTTAAAAAAAAAAAAAAAAAGGATTCACTTTGAAGCACCTTCTGTCACAGCATTTGTTACAGGTTGGAAAGGGTTCAGGAACCTTTCCAGGAGCTCAGGAAAACCAATTCAATGCTGCTTTTTTAAGATGTTATCAGTCTAATTTGACTAGTCTTCTGTTTCATGACAGTAAATGCAAACACAACTGTGTGAAACAAACCTTCTGTTAGCTTTTACCTGGACTTATTTGGTTGAAAAGCCTGATAAAGGACCTGACATGATACCTCAACATCAGCTCAGCAGGCCTGCATGTGATCTGATAGCAGGGAGGCTTCAGGAAACAGACAATTAGTAACTGGTTCAGTTCCCTCTGACCCGTGATGTGCTGATTAGAAGTCTACTTCTTAAGAGAAACGGCTGGAGTCAGAGAATCTTTCTGACATTCTACAACCTTTATCGCAGTAATTTTATTCCCAAATGGCCTGGCGTACGTGGTTCAGGTCGGTTTAAAGCCTGTTGCTGCTCCTCCTGTTCAAAGCAGGAAGCTGTCAGTAAAGAAAGATGAAAAGCATCTCATTCCTACCATCCAGCAGGTCATTTCAAAGCTTTTCTGTCACGCACACGCTGAAATGGAGGCACTTTTATTTTGACATTCTCTCCGTCTCCCTCTCATGAATGATTCAGAGAACAGTTCCTGTACCTGTTTCTCTCTGTAAGAGTCGCTAAGCAACTGAAATGCTATCCCAGGCCTTGAAAACCACCGAAACAGAGCTGCTATGTCCCCAACACACACACACACACAGAAACACACACTTGTCACAAAGGCTTGACCCTGAATGCTTGTCATCTGTGCTTTCTCTAGGTTAGCGGACTTACCAGGGCGATTATGTCCAAACCTTCATCCAACGTCAAGGCCCTCCAGGTAAGAGATATGTGTGTGTGTGTGCATGTGTCCGTGACATTAAACCCAAGTAATAATAATGAATCAATGTGTAATGTCTTGCATGGAACTGTGGCATTATGAGGTCGTCTTTTACAACTCAATGGGTAGAAGCAAGCATCGGTTGAATGGTGTAATAATAAAATCATCCCAGATGACAGACGTGATGCCACATTTAAGTGTTTATTGGTAAAGGCAAATACAATTCTGTCATTTATTTTTCAGACTGTGCATATACTGTATCAAGGCTTCACTGTATTAGTGCAGAGTTTTAGCAAGGCGAAGGGATGCAGAGTTGTTTGTGTGTGTGTGTGTGTGTGTGTGTGTGGTTATCAGAGAGGATTTCTTCCATTATCTCTCGACTCATTGTGCTCATTTTCGTCTAACCATGACAGACATCAATGTTTTATAGTACAAACAGGAAAAGTAGGATATATTTGCATCAAAATAATTGTCATCAACATTATTTAAAGAACCATAACCCACTGAGTTTGCCTGTTTTAGCATATGAACTACAAACAATATATTTTACATTACTGTTTCACTGACATTTGCAAAAGTTTCAGCTTTTAGAATGATTTCTTACCTTCTAGGCTGATATTATTTCCATTCATTTCGTCGCATTATGGACATCAGACATTTTGCAAGGTACTGCAGGGACTGTTTGTAATACTTCCTTTTGGTGCATTCAAGGCAGATGCAAAATTGGAGTTCTGAGAGTTACCAGATACATTAAAAAAAAAAAAAAAAANAAAAAAAAAAAAAAAAACTTACAGCATCATTTTTCAGATTCATATTACGTTTTGTATTCAGGGTTGGATTTCTTTACAACATAGCATCTTATTACTATACTTTTTCAGACTTTTGAAAATTGGATGTCCCTGAATGCACCACACAGAAGAGTTGTGACACCATCTCCAGTAAAAATTAAGCCTTTGCAAATTACTTTTCAAACTGCTGAAATGAACGGAGACGACACACACCTGAAAGGCAGGAAATCAATCTAAAATCTTGCATTTACAAAAAGTTGAAAGTAATTTAAATACGTACAATTTGTAGATAATGGGAAGAACAATGCAAAAACAATGGAATGGTTCTTTAACTTTCAGTTTGTGCAGGACGAATAACTTATTAAACAGCTAACCACAGGCTCTTTGTTTTACCCAAAGTGTTACAGAATAAAAATAACCATGCTGACATTTCTTTTTGGCCCATTAATAGTCTGCGACAATTAGATCTGGCCAAAATAATTCTGTTTTTTTTAAATAATAATATATAATTTCCCTGATCTGTAGAGGGATCGTCTTGCTTGCCCACATACACAGATTGAGAGTCTTACCCAGTGACACTACATCCTGAAAATATTTTTTTTTTCCCTCCAAATACCCTGCTGCCCACTAGTGTCCAGACCGTCCACATCCACAGCTTCCCTCCATGTCCACATAACGCTTTCAGCAAACTTAAAGGATTATTTCACCCCAAAATAAATTATTACTGTTTTCTCAACTTCATTTCACATGTTAAGTGCGATCATTCAGAGTTACAGGCTTCATCTCCCACTAGTGGCTTCTTTTTACATCTCCAAAAAAGCAATTTACATCTGTATCTAATATTCCGCTATAGTTGCATGTTGCACTCTAGAGACTAATTAGAAGGAACAGAAAGGAGATGAATAAGTAAAAAAAAGCGACGTTTAGACCCTCGGTGCTGTTGTTTAGGTTGGGCATATGGAGAATATTTCACAAGATATTAAGTATTTCATTTCCAGTTTGGGGTGAAATATTCCTTTAATCTTTGGTTGTGCCTGGTGGAATGTCAGAAGATGAATGCTAACAGCACACAAAGCATAAAAACAGCAAATCCATGCCAAAGCAACGTTAATACAAACATGTCTTCAATCTCTGCAGCTTATAAAACACAACTTTCTCACATCAGCAACATCCAGACTCTGATATCCATTATTGGTGACACACACACCTCAACCCCTCTCTGTACACCTGTACAATATGAGCAGAATGTATACAAACGGTACAATACAAAACATAAAGCTGATGTGACGTCAAGGCAGGCAGCAACAGAACGCAGCAGGTCGACTTTTATGTCTGGTGTGCGTGTGTGTGTGTGTGTGCGTGTGGACACATAAGAGTGTAGACACATTCATGTCAGGAAGTTATGGTCATAAACAAAACAAAGGGTTCTGAGGCACACCACAAACACATGAGCACGCACGCACACACACACACACACACAATGAAACAAGTTCGTTTAAGTGGCAAAAGTTTCTCATTGGCTGTTCTCGCTGTCCGTCAGGCTAATTTGAATATCCCGATGGGAGCTCTGCGTCCAGGAGCGGGACATCCTGTCAGAAGGAGAGAGGAGACAGTAGACACAGAAGAGGTAAGACAACACATAAGACGCACACACACACACACACACACACACACATGCACACATACACACACACTCACTATCTCACTTCAAGAAATACCATGTCATTTACTAAACTGCGTCAGTTATCCCTGATAGACACCATTACTTGGTGATGCATTTAATGTCCTGTCTCTCCTGCATCGCTCTCTCAGGCTCATTCACCAGACCATCCTAAGGCTGAAGCTCAGACGCCGGAGGAGAAGAAGACGTTGCCGGGTGCAGTAAAGCTCCCCGGTCCTGCCGTGAACCTCTCAGAGCTGCAGAACGTCAAGAGCGAACTACGATGGGTCACCAAGGATTAACAGGTGGGCTGCCATACCTGTATGACATCATTCTCAAAGGGCAACCTGCAGTCTCAGCTTTCAAATTAAAATCCATTTAAAAAAAAGGAATTCTTGAAGACTGAACCATCATATTTTAGATGGATTAAACCCTACATTTCAGGATATTTTTTTAACAACAATATTTTATAATAGGATTTTGAATTACAATAATAAAGTTCATATTAGCAAATAAGATATACAAGTTTCCCACAGCTAGACCTAAGACAGATGCTGGAGATGTGTGGAGTCTAATAATTTACTGATATGATGTGAATCTCATTTAGGATTTCAAAATAAGAGCAGAAATTATGTTAACCATTGTAAATATCCACTTTAATTCTCAGCATCGCTAAATTAATCTACAGCCACAATACCACAATATGCATATCTTGTTTATCCATGTTTCTCCTTTTCCGGCTGGTTATCGGATATTTAGCCATTATTTGCACACAGAAAGATTTCCACTGAACCTGCATGATAAGAGTAGACGTGTGTGTTTAGAGATGTGTGTATGAAAAGCCTCTTTTGAGCTTTGCACACATGCAGGCTTGTCAGGCTTCAGAGGATTCAAGAGAAAACGCAAATCAAAACCAAAGTAAGGAAGTACAAAGCTGAGTTCACAAATGAAGTCACCTGTTCTGTATGAAATATGCAGGTCTGCATATGTATGTGAAAGTGCAAATGGAGTTTTTTTTTTTTTTTTTTTTTGTAGCTGTAGGAGACAGATGGTCATGTTCAGTCTAATACAAACCAAGAATAGCAAATGTGTAGGAAGGCTAAAGATCCACCCTATGATGTAATCATACGCATGTAATGTAATCATCTTCTGCCAAATCATTTAACTATTAAATAGACAAATTATAATGGTTTTCTACTTACAGTATCTGTTCGTATTAAGTGAATGATAAAATTGATGCAATTCCCTTGAAGGATCTTAGACATTTTATGCATCAAAAATGAGGCTTTGTAACAGCTTATTTTACATTTTATCCTGAAAACATGCTGATGTGATGCTAAAAAGGCTTCAGGAGTCTGAGGCTGATGTCAGTGCCATCATGTCAGCAGCTGTGTGAGAATTAAAGCTCAGATGGAGATCTGGATGGGATTTAAATGACGTGCAGTGGTCAGAGCTCGCCACAGGGGGGCAGTGTGGGCTGTGCAGGCTGTGTTTGGGTCAAATGCAGTGTGTGTTGATGCCTGTGTGTGTGGGCAGCAGGGGTTGAGTCAGGCTCTATTTATACTTATGTGTGTGTGTTTTAGAAAGTGTGTGCATATGTAAGTGTGTACGTGTGTGTGTGTGTGTGTGTGTGTGTGTGTGTGTGTGTGTGTGTGTGTGTGTGTGTGTGTGCAGCAGAAGGGCAGTCTGTGCTGCGACTTTCTCAGTGGGACATAAACCATAATATTCAAACACCACGGCTGCTGCCCTGCCCAAACCAAGTGGGTGTGTGGTGTAGGAGATAAAAAGAGAGAGAGAGAGAGAGAGAAAAGCTGAGCTAAATTTATAAGCACATTTGTCTGAGGTGGAGCTGCTGCAATGAGAGACAATCTGACAAACACATTTTGAGGTGATAAAGAGGAAAAACTTAAATGTCAAAGAAAAGCCTAAAAAAATAAAACCAAGACATAAATATTTGCTTATTTTTAATAGTCCAAGACCGTGATGGTCTTGGAAGGTCAGCAGATGCCTGCAGGACAGAAGCCTGATGCTGCGTTCGAGCTTTCCCGGAAGTCAGATTTTTCCCAGTCGGAAGTTTTGACTTCCAACCTCAAACCGTTCCAGCCAAATGTAAACAAAAAATCATAGCTGAACGCCAATAAAGACTAAGATTAGATGAACTTAGTAATAAATGCTCAGTTCAGTTTATTTGTTTTCACATATATAGAAATATAACTAAAGAAACAAAAGAAAGAAATGTCAGAAAAGAAAAAAAAGAAAATGTGAAGGAGAAAAAAACCTCAAGGGGTTTCAACAGGGCAGTTCTCCAGAAGATACATGACAGTATTTAAATTACTGTATAAGACAATTTAAAAAAAAAAAAAAAAAAGGAAAATCAGAAAAAAATAAACAGAAAAGCTCACTAAAGTAAAGTTAAATTACAGGACTGTTTGGTTGTGTTGTTTTACAAAGATATTAATCATAGTATTAAACATTTGTGCAGAGAAGTAAATGTTCTGAAATTATTTACACTTATGAATCAATGGCAAACAGTTATTATACACAGTAGATAGTTAACTTGGTGATATATTTTGATATTTTTATTTCCATGTCATGCAAAAAAAAAAAAAAAAAAAAAAAAAAAAAATACAATTTATTCACCTGTTAGCTAATTTTGGTCTGAATTTCCCAGTCAGAGCTCCGACTTCAAATGCCCTTCCAACCATTTTTCCAAGTAGGAAGTCAGAAAAATCAAATGTCCAAGGTAGCTCAAACGCAGCATTAGCTAAACAGCAAACCCACAAATTAGCATTTATTTAGGTTGAACAGAGCATGTTAGGTTTGTAAAAGGGACATATTTTGCTTTTTGTTATTTTCCCTCATTTTTATTCTGTAATAGAGTAGGGAGTTTGTGCTGAATATTGTCAAAATTCCTTTTTCACATTTTCAAAAAAAAAAAAAAANAAAAAAAAAAAAAAAGCCTTTAAACCATAAAGAAAAACTACGCCTGACCCCCTGTGAGAGCATATGTGTTTTTATATGCCTTCATAGAGAGCTGTGGCCCAAATCAAAGCGACAATGACATAATGTCATGGATTGTCCAGCCTGGTTTTGAGATCTAAAGGGCAGTTACACTGTTTTTGGTGGAAAAAGAGCAATCACTGTGTTTATAATAAACAGCTCAAATTGGCACCAGAATCGATAGCATCAGTAACTCAAAAAAGTGTATTTGGTGTTAAGTTGCACATTGTTTAACCTGAAGCCTTGAGCGCTACCTTCAAAAAGAGCTCGTAAGACTAAAACTCGAGTCTTTGACATGGAAGTCAACAGAAGTTTGGTTGAAAAGATGTAGATCCAGACAGAAAGAGAAAAAAGCTCATTAGATGATGGATCAAACACAACTTCTGTCTTCAGAAGTTCAGCGGCTTTTGTTGTGTGACGTTCTGAGACTGCTGGAAATCCCTCACACTGTCTTTATCTCTTCCTCCTCAAGGATCCGCTGATGGAGAGGAAGACTAATCATCTTCAGACTCAGACTAGCTGATTGCAACAACAACAGCAGCTCTCCGCAAAGCTTGTCTGCAAAACATTTTCAGCGTTCCATAAGACATCCATAAACTGTCTTTCACCAGTCAGCTGAAAATATTGTTCAGTTCAACACATTATTTGATATCGTTTTAGTCCCCATATCTAAATTTTTACAAAAACATTATGAATTCTACAGAAAGAATGATATCCTGTGACTTGCAGATTTTTTTTTTTCCTGCGGACAGTAAAGGCATCAGAAATAATTCCACTTTACTTTGATTTCTTGAAGCTGAGTTGCACTGAAGTGATTATTTGTGTTTTCTTTTAAGTTACAAATAAATAAATGGTTTGGATTTATATTTGTTGCCATGAATTCTGACAATCAGCCCTGACCCTGAACCTAACCCTCAGCAGAACTGCAAAAAACTGTAATGTCCCACATAACTTGAAGTAAGAAAAACAAATTATATATATATATATACATATATATTCAATATACAAAATTTCAATGTAAGTCTAAGAACTGTATTTTCTTTCTTGTCAAAACTAAAACTATCCCACGCTGACATTTTCTATTAATAAACGATGCATTTCTAAATGAAGTTGTGCATGATTCATGATGATGTTTAATTTTAATTGTTCATTTTTGAAATGTTTTTTTTTCTTTCACGGTTTCAGCAAAATGCCGCAATAAATTATGATTGTTCTAAAGCTCATGCAGTCCATACTCTTCAATCTACCAAAAATCTGCCTCTAAAGAAGAATATTAAAGCTTAAAATTTTAGGTTGTTCATTTTGTGAATTAATTCTGTTTGTAATTAGGTTTGTAATATGGTTTTGTTAATTAATCTGAATTTATGAAGCATAACAGCAGTTCTTGAGGACATGCACAGCCAGCTTCAAACGAACACAGGAGATCAGCAGTCATGCAAAGTTAAAGGACCATACCGGTGGTTTTGCATGGTGGTTTTGAGTTGGTATGGTTCTTTAATGACGTGTAACCATGGCCTGAGAAGACAGAACATGAAAAAGTGTGTGTGTGTGTGTGTGTGTGTGTGTGTGTTGATATGTTTAAAGGGATTATGCCCTAGATTATTTCCTCTGGGTTTCGGAAATTGTCCGCAAACAGAGCAGAAAATAATTATGCACTGATTAAAAAATCTCCTTTCAGGCAAAACTTATTAACACAGAAACAGAAACTAACAAATCCAGATTAAAGCCTCGTGTTAATTGTGATGAAACTGGAGAGTTTTCAAGTCTTTAGAAGTTGTTTTTTTTGCACGACGAAAAGCTGAATCACGGCCAGTTCCAACAATAAGCCCTGAAATCTCCAAATACAGCATTCATGTGTGTGTACGTCCACTGGGTTTATATAGGGGTGTTTAGGTGGGAGTCGGGGGAATCTGTGTGTGGAGTCATTTTGATCCCAGCCCAAATCCTCCAAATCCATCTGATTCATGATGGAACGCAAGATTACAACGTACAAGAACACACACATGCAAACACACACACCACCCCCACATCTCCCCTCTATTGCTGCATGTATCTATCATCACATCACATGTCTTCACACACACACACACACACAGCAGCAGCAGACAGCTGTAGCTAAGTTTAGCCTCCATCAGGTCATAGTGGAATATTCAACGGGCATAAGGAAGGACTTGACATTGTGTGGGAAAGATTAAAAACGTGTTGCAGATTTTAAAGGCGTGAGTCTGTTTTTCTCTCCGTGAATACCCTCTGGACTGAATTCTGAACTCGTGTAACCCATCCAGAAAACCTACACACTCGCAGACGCACACCAACACACAGATGCACAC
This sequence comes from Lucifuga dentata, assembly GCA_014773175.1. Taxonomy (NCBI): domain Eukaryota; kingdom Metazoa; phylum Chordata; class Actinopteri; order Ophidiiformes; family Bythitidae; genus Lucifuga; species Lucifuga dentata. The sequence goes on along the minus strand of VXCM01002249.1, from coordinate 38,183 downwards.
TCATCTCTCTGAGTGTGAGCCAAAATCTATTCAGAGACGATGATTAGAACTTGCAGAAAATGTATGTCGCTGAGGGCGTGCAATTAAAAATGTTGTTCCTTGATGTATCAAGAAAGAGATGGTTGTAGATTGTTGTAGTGTGTGTGTGTGTGTGTGTGTGTGTGTCAGTGTGCATCAGACAGTAGCAAATTGCAGCACAGAAGCTCAACATTAATCAGACAACCGTCAACACGCGACAACTTGTAGCCTGATACCGTTATTACATCCATCTAGCTTCTCCCTCCCCCCCCAGACTCGCCATCCTGTCCTACCTCTGCACAGAAATAATAGCAAAGCCTCTTTCAGGTTTGAAACCGTAGTTCTACGGGTCACAGCACTGTTAAATGCCTTGCAAAAGGGCACAGCGTACGCTAATGCTAGGAGCTACAGTATGTGCTACTTGTGACAGTTGCAAAATCTTTGACAGCTTGGCAAAACGACCTCTGCTAAAAGCACGGAGCTGATGTGTGTCTGGCTCTGTGTGTGTGTGTTTCTATTCCTGTCACCATGGCGATGAGTGCACAGATAGGCGCCGTGGCAACCGTGCCCTGGAATCTCGGTCGCAGACTTTCGGCTGTATTTACCAATGAGTTCATCAGCCAGGATAGCTGCTAAACCCAGTCAAGCTCCCCGTGTGTGTTTTGCGAGTGTTTGTGCATGCATCTCATCCCCAGGCGTGTGTGTTTGATACGTGTTTTTAGGTGATACTCCCACACGGACACGGCAGAAAGGGCAAGCAACAAACACAAACGCCGATGCAGCGGCACCGGCGCAGACATGAGGTTACAGAATGGTCCATGTTTATGGGCCAGAGGGTGGTACACGGGATTTAGTGTGTGTGCATGTGTGTGTGTGTGTTAACGTGTCACATGGGCACTGTTGCAGACAGAGCGAGACAAAAACACAGATGGAGAGACGTCCACCGAGAAGACTCCCCTCTCCTCTGACAGCTCCTCCTCGCCCTCCTGCTAACGCCTCATTCTCTCTGCAGATCTTTCCGGAGCGTTCCTTCGTGCGGCTTGTCAGCTACACTTTTGACGACACTCGTTGCACGTTTTTTCACGTCTCCTCCTCTCATCTTANCTTGTCAGCTACACTTTTGACGACACTCGTTGCACGTTTTTTCACGTCTCCTCCTCTCATCTTATTTCTGTCAGCTCCTTTCCCTCTCGCCGCTGCCTCATTATTCACTCCTAAACTTATTTTTGAACTTTCTCCTCATCTTGCCTGCCGCTATCTACAAAGCTTACTATCCTATCACCTCCCTCCCTTCCTTCCTTCCTTCCTTCCTTCCTTCCTTCCTTCCTTCCTTCCTTCTCTCCTTGCCTCCTGTTGTTTTGGATGGAGAGTTACTCTGTCCTCTACAGTTCCTCCCACAGAACGGTTCTCCTCTCCGGGTTCCAGCGTCTGCGCTCTGACAGAAGGATGTGCGATGTCGTTTTAGAGTCTGGCGGAACCTCATTCCCTTGTCATCGCGCCCTCTTAGCCAGCTCCAGCGAGTATTTTTGGGCGCTGTTTGGAGAGACTACTGCAGAGAGATTAGCCACCTCCGTTAGCCTCCCTGCGCTAAGACCTGAAGGTTTGGAGGCCGTTCTGGACTTCTTATATTCCGGCTGGCTTAGCATATCGCCGTCTACACTCCCCGTCACTCTGGAAGCAGCGAGGTACCTGCAGGTAGAGCCAGCTATTTCAATATGCGAGCGTTTCATTATTGATGGGTTATGTGCTGGAAACTGCTGCTGCTATGCTAACCTGGCTGAGCGCCACACCCTGCCGGATGCACTTGCAGCAGCCAATCATACCATTGCCATGGAGATGGGGACCTTGCTGCAGGAAAGCCGGGACGGACTTCTCGGGCTGAATATCCAGTCTTTGATGGCGGTGTTAGATGCTGATGAGATACCTGGAGTCAAAGAGGTGGAGCTAATAAAGCTGGCACTAGAATGGCTGGATGAAAATGGGCCCCTCCCACTGCTTCGATCTAATCTTGTGCTGAGTCGCATTCGCTTTGGATTGGTCGCCACTTCGGACCTCACTAATCTAAGCCACACCCACAGAGCGATGGCCACACCTCTAATAAGAAGTCAGCTGACTCGAGCATTGGAGTACCATACACTGGGTCCAGCTCAGCCAATCAGACAGAGCAGACAGTCGTCGCTCAGAGAGTCACCCAATCGTGTGCTGCTTGTGGGGGGAGGATCCAGTAGAGACTGGCCAGAACAGCAGGTGCTGACCTTTGACCTCAGAACCAAGAAGTTTTCATCTTTGAGTTCTGGTCTCCCTCGGCGACTGAGGAATCACTGCGTGTGCTCAGTCGGCGGCTTCCTGTTCGTGATGGGGGGAGAAGAGGTGAGGGAGGGAGACGAGGATGGAGGGAAGTCTGTCGTTATCGCAACATCCAATCAGGTGTGGCGTTTCGACCCTCGTTTTGAACGTTGGGAGGAGGCGGAGCCGATGCTGGAGAGACGGGCCCAGTTTACCTGCTGCGTTGTGGAGGATGTTGTTTTCGCCGTGGGGGGACGACACACACGAGCAGACACAAACACACACACCTCTGTGGGCTCCGTTGAGTTTTATGACATGGCTACAGGAGTGTGGAGGAGAGGAGTGTCAATGCCCCGCCCCCTTTACGGACATGCTTCTGCTGTGCTTGACAATGGCATCTATGTGTCAGGTGGCAGTATCCACGGCTGTAACCACGGTGATAACCATGGTGATAACCAGGATCATCAACGAGAGAGCAGCAGGGAAGTTTTATTCTGGGATGTTAAAGGCCGAGTTTGGGAGAAAAGAGCCTCGATGTCAATCGCCAGATTTGGCCATCGCCTGGCAACTGCCCACGGCCACATCTACGCTTTGTTAGGCATGTACGAGCCGTTCTGTGACATCGAACGATATGACCCACAATCAGACCACTGGACCCGCCTCCGACCTCTTCTGACTGGTTCATTCAGCTATGGAATGGTGACAATGCCGTCTGGGAACCTGCTGTTGTTTGGAGGGAGAAGGTGGAGCGAAGGACAGGAGGTAACGGTGAGGAGCGTGTTGGAATACGACACGCAGAAAGACCGCTGGAGGGAGATCTGTCAGCTGCCCAGACGTCTGACCGGGACGGAGTGCACGCTGCTGCCCCTGCCAGACTAAAAGCAGGAAAATCAATCTTCATAAGTAATCTAACGCACGAAGTTTGATTCCAGGTTGGTGCAAAACCGTCTCAAAATGTTGGGAAGAGAGCACAAATCTGGACAATATCATGAATCGGACACTAATGTCTTGTGTTTGTCATGAGGGAAAAAGTCAGCTAATAGTGAAGTTTAGGAAACTAAAACATCTAGGTTTCAGTCATGATCAAAAACTAAAAAACTAAAAAAAAAAAGCTTTCTGGTTTGGGATTAGCATTAAAACTTGGCATTGATGGCATTTAAAAGTAGTAAAACCACAATGGAAAAGTATTTAATTATGAGTAAAAGTCCTCAACTCAAGTAAAGAAGTAGTACTAGTAAAACTGAGTCTGGTATGAAAAGCAGAACTACTCATTGCAAATAATGTTTGTCAAAGTTTTGAATTATGAAAATTATTATTGGATATACAAGTTGTTTTGGGTTTTTTTTTTGATTCAGCAGAAACCTAATTTCTCCAATTCTGAAAATTTTGAAACAAAAAATAGAAATTATGGGGTAAAATAATAAAATTATCCCAGATGGAAGGTGCAAGATGCTGCATTTTCACACTGTAAATCTGTATTTCAGCATCTCTAACAAAATCCTAATAACTGGTACAAAATTATAAGCTGGACATTTTTGTTGATCTTTTTTTTTTTACTTCTGTGTCCTTTAAAATTTATTAGAGCGCAGATACACACCATGTTGCTCAGGCCGAGGCGACATATGCTGGTATTTAACAGATGTTATGAATTATAATGGCTGTCTCAGCAAAATAAGCTTTCTCCATCACCAATAGTGACGAGTCATTCGTTTATAGATTCATGCAGCCGCAGAATGACCAGCAGCTGAAGATACATAAAGGGGATTTTGAGAGCAATAGATGGAATAAAGATGAGAGGATGAAGAGGGAAAAGAGATTTCAGAGAGATGCTGAAAGAAGCTGGAGGAGGTCGTCACGCTGCAAGTAGGAGAAGAAAAGGAGATGAAACGATGGAGGCGAGCGGATAGAATAAATCCAGCAGGGAGGACATCGCTGCAATAAAACAGCCAAACTGAATATTTTATAGCAGTTGTAGATAAAAGTGACCTGCATGTTACATTCCTGCTGCTGTTATTTACTAGCTTCTAAATGAGATATGTGAAAGGAAACATAGTGAGCAAGCATTTTTCTTTTCATTTTTTCTTCTTTCACTCACTCCATCCGCTCTGATAACCAAATGGATGAAGCGGGACAGAAAAAAAGCATTATGCATGATTTATGGCTAATAATTCCTTAAATTCATTATTCATAGACTTCTGCGCTTCTATCGACTTCTATTTCATGTTGAATTTGATGTGCAAAAACATGATTTATTTGGTATATTTTATTATGTATGAAGTTAATATTTAAGTCTAAATTACTCGGGCTTTTCCTTGCAGAGTTGTAACAGTGAACATTCCAACTGGTTAATCATAAAGTGATAAAAAATATATTACAGATGTCTTCAATTCTGATGCAACAAATAAATTCAGTGTAATTAGATCTGCAGGAGAATATATAGCAATAAATTTAAATTTCATAATTACTACCAATAAAGTTGGATTCAAAAATTGATTAGTTTGGGTGTGTTTGTTTATTGGAAGATATGGGAGGAAGAACAGAGCTTTCTCTCCCCCTCTCTCTCTCTCTCCCCTCCTTCTTGTCTCTCCCCTCTCTCGCTCCTTGCCTCCCTTCCTGACTCTTTCTCCCCCTCCCCATCCCTCTCTCTTTCTGTCCCTAACTTGCTTTCTCCCTCACTCTGCTGTTTTACTATCCCTCCTTTTATCTTTCTCTGTCCCCCATTCGCTTGTCCCCTTCCTCTCTCTAATTTCTCCCTCCCTCCCTCTTTCTCCCTTCTTGTCTTTCTCTCCCTTCTCTCACTCCTTGCCTCCCTTCCTGTCTTTTTCTCCCCATCTTGCTCTCCTTCCTTTTAGTCTTCCTGTCTCCATTTGCTCCTTGTCCTCTCTCTCTCTCTCAGCAGCCATTACGGCTCTCATCTCCTCCATCTCAGTTAACCAAACCAAAAAAAACCACAAAACATCTTCATTCAAATGACCAAACTTTATTGATCCAGCCCGTTCCGACAGAACATGTAGAATGATGATGTAAATAAATAATATTGTATCATAAACTATAGATTGAACATTAAAACTTTACTCCATGACAATTTGTCCCAAAAAAATCGATAGAGAACATATCCAAGACACTTAGTTTTGCGCTCTATAAATAGAGACCTACTGTATCTAGAGATTTAAAACACAAACAAAAGTATTTTATTATCTACAACAAACACGTGCTACTACAACCAAACACGGGCAGCAGCATATAAAGAGCATTTAAAATGAGCGTGCTCTATGTCTGTGCGCTTATCTGTGCAGATTCAACCTTTTTATTTTGCAAACATATTTATCTGTTTGTATATGTGCCTGTATGTAGAAATAAATAAATAAATATATAAATATATACCGATCAGCCACAACATTAAAACCAGCTGCCTAATATTATGTAGGTCCCCTCGTGCTGCCAAATCAGCTCTGAGCATGGAGGCATGGACTCCACAGACCTCTGAAGGTGTCCTGTGGTGGAGGTGGGGCCTACATGGATTGGACTTGTTTTTCCAGCACATCCCACAGATGCTGGATCGGATTGAGATCTGGGGAATTTGGAGGCCAAGTCAACACCTTCAACTCTTTGTCATGCTTCTCAAACCATTCCTGAAGATTTCTGCAGAGTGGCAGGAAGCGTTATCCTGCTGAAAGAGGCTGCTGCCATCAGGGAATACTGCTGCCATGAAGGGCTGGACTTGGTCTGCAGCCATGTTTAGGTGCTACATGTCAAAGTAACATCACATGAATCAGGACCCGAGGTTTCCCAGCAGAACATCACCCAGACCATCACCCTGCCTCCAGCTCGCCTTCTTCCCATAGTGCATCCTGGTGCATCTCTACCCCAAGTAAACCGCTGTCCACATGATGTCAAAGAACACCTGATTCATCAGCCCAGGCCACCTTCTTCCATCGCTCCATGGTCCAGTTCTGACGCTCACATGTCCATTGTAGGCGCTTTGGGCGGTATGTCTATCAAATCCAGCATTCATTTTTTCAGCTGTTTGTGCTGCAGCAGCTTTTCTGTGGGATCGGATCAGACGAGCTAGCCTTCGCTCCCCATGCACATCAGTGAGCCTTAGGCGCCCATGACCCTGTTGCTGGTTCACCGGTTGTCCTTCCTTGGACAACTTTTGGTAGGTACTGACCGCTGTATACCGGGAGCNCTGGTTCACCGGTTGTCCTTCCTTGGACAACTTTTGGTAGGTACTGACCGCTGTATACCGGGAGCGCCCCACAAGACCTGCCGTTTTGAAGATGCTCTGACCCAGTCGTCTAGCCAGCACAAGTTGCTCAGATCCTTACGCTGCCCATCTTTCCTGCTTCCAACACATCAACTTCAAAAACTGACTTGACTTGCTGCCTGATATATCCTTCATGTTACTCACCTCACCTGTTTAACGTTGTGGCTGATCGGTGTATATCTGTTTGTATATGATTGCTTTCATAGGTTTGTGCAGCGTCTCTGAGTAATAAATCTTTTGGCAGCAGCAGTACAAATAACAAACTAATATATTTTTATTTGAGCCATATTTCAGTTCCTATGCAAATATTTCCTTGTATTTCTATGTGACATGCAGGAAATAAGAACCCACGTCTCCAAGGAAAAATCCACCCTTGAATACTCTTGCACTGTTATATATATCATGCATCTGTGAAGTTTGATATGTTTCAGGAGTTTGTGATGAAGTATTTATTTTTATCATGTGGCCACTTTGTCTTAAAGCGACTTGACTTTTTCTATGTTTCTTATGATGCCCAAAACAACCACAGATGATCATATTTTTGGTTTTCAAAGCCATTGACAATTAAAGGAGAAACAGCGGGCAAATATTAAAGGGGACATATTCTGTTTTTGTTATTTTCCTTCATATTTAAAGTGTAATTTCATCAGGAGTTTGTGTTGGAAATTGTCAAGGTTGCAAAACTTAAGCTTTCCTCTTGAAATACACTCAGTAATACAAAGCCATCAGTCTAAATTGGCTTGTTTTCACCCAGTGTACACAGTAATGCTGCAGCAAGGAAGAGCAGAAGTGGATCAATGAGTTTTTTGCACTTTAAAGCATTGCAAGGTTTCAAAATAAACCCTTAAAAGTAAAGGCATGAAAATCTGGATGATGTGGCCTCTTAAAGACTTTTGAGGACATGAGGAGTGCAATAGTGACAGTCATGTGGAAACCATAGCAACAGCAAGATGAGTTTTCCTACATGATAAACAGTGGAAGTGAAATCCATGTGACATGCGGTTAAATAACAACGTTACTTACAGAGAACAGTCAGCAGAGAATATGGTATTAGATAATCTACATTTGTTGGTCAGTTATCCTACTTTAAATAAAAACCAATCGAAAAATTAAGATACATTGTCAATAGCTGGTTTAAACCAGTGTTAAAGTGATTTAGGGTGGATTTTTCCTTTAAATAGGTCCTATTCCAGGAGAGCTAATGAGTGTAAATGCGTCAGGTCCAGCCCAGCACGGAACTTCATTCTACCAAACAGCACAAACATACTGTAGGTCTCTAAAACTAGATAAAAACGGAGACTACGTCATTAGAAAAGACTGTGCTTATTGTTCTCAGCAACACTCACTGTACAGTAAATATCATCATAGACATCAAGTATAAGTCTTGATAGAATACAAGTATGTCACTCTGTGGCTATTAGACTGTCTATGAGACTTTATTTTACACTGTGTGGTCAGTATAAATATGGCACAACAAGCAGGATAATATACTGTTAATGACAGCTCATAAAGATACTATTCTGTAATCCCACTGGACGGGACGCAACACCTCCTCCCTTCATACACTCCATTATTTCCTGCACCGATGCAAAAGTTTCCCTTTCACTGAACGCATCAAAACTGAAAGGTCACATCAGCTGCAGTTTGTTCAACTCTGTCTGGAATGGCAGCCAGGAGAGGAAAGCATCTTGCGTGTGCGAGTGAGCGTGCTTCATGTCAGACGTGAGTTTCGATGTAGGAGTGTGTGTGAGAGAGCGAAGGGGTCAAAGGTGGGCCGGGGTCTGATTCATCGGTTGCGGCTGGCTCCTGAGAGAACAGCTCCTGATAGGCTCGCTTCCACTCCTGGAACTCTGCCGACGACAGCTGGGGATTGGCCAGCAGCCTGTCAATCAGCGTTAGTTCCCCCTCCCTGTCCTATGTGGATGCAGAAACACAGGAGGGCGGGTCACTTNGATTTTTTTTTTTTTTGGGAGATTTGACAGTTGGTCAGGTTACTCATTGCGGGAAGAAAATCTAGACACCAAGATCATCCATGTGCATGTTGCGTCTGGCATTATTTTGTAACATTTTAGCAATCATGATGTTGATTGAAAGCTACAAAAATTTTAAAGGACCATACCACCCATTTTGCATGTTTGAGCCTAATATATTTAATTTTCATACACGTAACNCCTCCATTGGTTTCAGTTCATTCTGCTATTAAAATCAACTTGTTGATACTTGAAAAGTTCTTGGGATAGGTAATCCATCACTGCGAACAACATATGTATTCAGGTTTTTTTTTAGAAGTTACGTAATTTTAGCGTTTAAGCGCGATAAAAAGCGCAGTGAATGTATGCCTCCACTGGGGAATATAGTCCCAAAAGAAGACCTGCGTTTATGGAAAAAATTTNCAGTGAATGTATGCCTCCACTGGGGAATATAGTCCCAAAAGAAGACCTGCGTTTATGGAAAAAATTTAAACAACCATGACTTCATAAGGCTGCGTAACTATTAGCAGGCGAAACATGGATTTTTAAGGTGTGTGTATCACTTGAATATTTGATTTTGAAAGATTAAGAGATTTTGCAAAATATCAGGAAAGCTGAAATACGGTTTTATCTTTTGGGAAATGATTGTCAGTAACGTAACATGTATGAAAATTGAATATATTAGGCTCAAACATGAAAAATGGGTGGTATGGTCCTTTTAAGGTCCGTTGTCCTACTGTGTATAATTCTATTGTTCAGCCTGTGGCCTATCCTGTTTCTAGATTAATGTCTGATTTGATTTAATTTCACTTTCAAACATGCTAAAATGTTTTTTTTGCAAATCAGATTCATTGATCAATTGACATTAAGGTCAAAATGAATCTCTAGAGGTCTGTCTAATGTCTGGGGATTAATGCTGCATTTGTTCTACCACAGAACTGGGAAGCCGTAATCAGAATTAAGTCATTTATGACCACTGTGTGTTTGAGTCAAAAAGCAGGAGATCAGATGAACGCCTCCATGAAATTTTTATTTTCTTTGCTCTGTTTTAACATTTAGGAGCTATTTAGCTACTGCATTGCCAGTGTTATATGTTTAACCTGTTGCTGTCTGCATGTTGATTGATTTATAGAAAATGCTTCTAAATGTTCACTTATAAATAAAGAAATTACTTTTTACATTGTGAGCAGCCATATTGAAATGATGTCAACACTGAACTTGACTTTCAGAGTAGGAATTCTGAGTTGAGGGGTTGTTTTCTTTGACATTTCCAGTCGGAAGTTGGAAATTTTGAGTTCATATTTTAAGATGAAGGTAACATGTCCCCTTCATTTTCCCCACGCATACAGTATCAGCTTCCTTGCTAATGTTGTCTGGTACATCAGAGAAAAACAGCTACACACAATCTTCATCTGGGCTGCAGCTTGCTGTTTGGATTTAGTTTTGGAATAATGCAGCATTTGGTGCACATATTCATGCCTGTTCTTGTTATTATTCTGTGAATCATTTTGGACAACCGCCTATCATTTCAAAATCTTAGAAAAATGGAACTGAAGATCTAACAGGGTCACATGGATGACTTTGGAGTCTGCGTTCTTGTTATTTGACTAACAGGCCAATCTCCAAAAAAAAAAACAAAAAAAAAAANAAAAAAAAAAAAACTTGGGTGTTTTCCTTTAAGAGACACAAGACAGGAAACAAACATGTGAGCTCCTCCACCCGACCCGTACCAGCAGACGAGGGCAGCCAAACCACAGATCCTCGCAAAAATCTAGCTACACGCACAAGCAACAAAGCTACACGCCCTTACCAAACATCCACGCCCACACAGTGGAGAAGCAACAAAGATACAAACTCTAGAGACAAAGAGAACAGCCACAGCAAAGGAGCCAATCAGAGGCAAGGAGGCACCCAGCCCGGAATGCAACCATGCTAATGTAGCATGACGCCACACAAAGACACTCAAACCAGACTAACAAGACACATGTTTTCCAGTGTGTGTGTTTGTGTGTATTCATGTATACATCAGGATCAAAATTTAACAGTATGTAAAAGTTCACAAATGCCCTCCATAAAACGCTCCCGCTAATTTACTAGCATTTTAAATGTTTCACCCAGCCAACATTTAAAGCTGTGAGGGTTCATGCATTCGTATATGAAGGTAACTACTGCAGCCTAACCTCATAAAAATCTTCACTTTGTGGAGTGTGAGATGGGCTGGTTGTGGGAGAGAGAAAAAGAGAGAGAGAGACAGAGAGAGAGGAAAATGGCGTCCCCTTCGGTGAGACTGGTCATGAGTTCTGAGCATTTATGATGGAAATGTATTAAGTCATTAGGCTCGTTTGAGATAAACTGCGCCTCGCCTGGAAAACAGACGAGAGCAGGCGGCAGCAGGGGGAGGAGCTAAAAGTCGGCTGTCAAGTCGGACAGTCTGCTTCCTGTTGTTCACGGATCACGTGTGTGGACGACGCGGACGATGGGATTCATGAAAATTTAGATAAGATCTAAATTTTGATAAAACAGGACACTTAAAATAAATGTATAAAGCACTGTTGCATAGGAAGTCTTAGTTACTAAGATACTGTAATAGTAATCCATCCAACTTAGTCAACAATTATTGTATGATGTTCTGTGTGATAGACCTACTGTAGGCCTTAGGGTATTCATTTGTCATATGTTTACATACGTGTTATTCATGACAGCCTCTAAATCCACGTAGAACATTCATGTCATGTTCAATTTGATCAACAGCCAAAATGTTCTCACCTCAAAAATAGGCTATAATAATTGGTTTTCATTCACTGACATTCTACATGTAATTCTACTCAGTTCTTTGCAAAATGTTATTCTAATAACAATAAAATCTCTCTTGGTACCAAAGGAATTTGTGTCTCATCACATTATTTAAAAGTATTTAAGGTTGTTATTGTATCTGGAATTTTGGAAATAAATACTTTCTGCCTCTCTGGCTGGAAAAAGTTGCCATCAGCATGTATTCTGTTAACAGAATAAACCTTCAGAATCAGACAAATAAAATCAGAATCTGTCCAATTCTTTTTTCTTTTTTTATTCTTTCATCATAAATTATACAAAACACTGTAAGAGGTACAAATAGCAAGAAAACAACAAACAGAATCTCTCCAATTCAAAAAAATGAAAAGTTTCTACAAAACGCCATACTGTTGTGCTGTCTAAACCAATCAGCTGTTAGATCAGGTGAGAGCCAGGCGTTTCCCATCATGCCCTGAGGCCGTGCAGTCGGTGGAGAGCAACTGCGGCGCCTGACTCCAACGTCTGCAGCCGCCATGATGTCAGAGGTTATCGTTACTACGTTTGACTGACATCAGAGCGAGTCGGGATCAAGTCGGACAGAAATCTAACCGGCATGCATTGTGCGCCGATCGCCGGTGATCGATTCTGCGCAGGCCTGGCTTACCTCAAACGAGCCTAGTGTTCATTATTTGACCCGGAAGTACGGTGGCTGAGAGAGCTCACCATATGCTACACAGAAAATGAACATGACACGTTCATCTTCTGTGACGACGCACGCATCGCATTTACTGAAACGCAGCAAACATCATGTAACACAACGGAAAATAACGAAAACACAACGGAAGTGAATAAAAAAAGCACAACAGAAGTTTAACGGGAAACTTCACAAGCAGGACACAGCACAGAAGGCAGAAACAAGGAGTAGCTAAGTGTATTTAAGCTGTGATATTTTGATTGAGGAATTCATATTTAATCGTTGTAAATGTGTGGTGTTGGGTTTCTCAGTTAACCATCCAATAGTGCTGTTTTACAGAAATTAAACTTGTAACTGTAATTAATATGAAGCTGTTATCCTTACTGAGCGGTTGTAAGAAAAAAAAAAATAAAGGTAAGGATTTCTGGTTCTGGACCGCGTCCTGCTTTCAAAGTTTCCTGATAAACTTCCATTGTGTTACATGATATTTGCAGCGTTTCAGTAAATGCGGTGTGTGTGTCGTCAAATTGATGAACGTGTCATGTTCATTTTCTGTGTAGCATACGCTGAGCTCTCTCAGCCATCATACTAAAGGGCGAAATGATCCTAAAACATAACAAAACATGATTCTTACCTGGCATGCGTGAGCATATTCATGTTTGTATGTATTTCCTTCACGTCCTTGTGTGTGTGTGCGCATGCGTGAACGTGAGCAAGCGTGAGCTTACCTTCAGCGTGGAGGTCAGAATGCGGAGGTGTTGCAGACGCTCGTTGAGCTGCGGGTCCGCGGTACGTCGGAGGAAGGACTGCCTGAACTCTGACTGACCTTTGACCTCGGAGTCGCGGCCTAGAGGACACACCCCTCCCTGCTCGCAGGCGCGGAACAGGTCACCCAGGGACGCGCCCTCGCTGCCACCTTCACACAGAGTCAGGAAGAACTGAGTTATTTCTGAATCACTAATAATAACTTATTGATCAGTCATAGATGGAATATTAGAATATTAATGGCGGTAAAAGCTTTCCCCTGCTCTAATTCTCTCTTTTGAAGAGTCACATGAGAGATGTTGTCTCAACTTTGCCAATATCGTTTTTCTGTATGATTTACTACATGACAGTTCACCAGGTTATTGTATTTCACACACCTCCCCCCCCCCCANCCCCCCCCCCCACACACACACACATCCTCTTATTCCATAAATCAGCTTGATTTACTGTTTTAGCCTTGTTTTTCTTGCTGTACCTGAGATCACCTTGGCAACTTGTTCATCATAGTGTCATTACGTCCATGTACTGTATGTGCTCTTAGAGTCAACCTGACCATATTTTTATTTCTGGCACATGTACTAAAATCTCATATTTTCAGCCTCAGAATGTTGGTTGTGGTATATTTAAGGGAGATTTTTCCTCAACATGCTAAGAATCAGCCATCACGTGAGCTAAACTCACTGCAGTGTGTTTGCTGATCGTCCTTCGCCGGGGGTGTGAGGAGTGTGTGTAGGCTGCTGTCTCGGGGCAGAGTGAAGCTGCGGGGTTTCCCTCCCTGGGTTGCCATAGGAATGAGCCTCTGCATTGCCACGGGCAACGGGACATTCCTCTGCGCAGGAAGAGTGTAAACACCACCCAGGGTCATGGCCCCGCCCCCTGGCCCAGGCTCGGCAAAGACAGCGTCCTCTGTAAAGTAAAGAAAGACAAGTCATATAATAAGGACTAAAATAAAATTCATATTTTTGTTTAAAGTGGGATTTGAACTCTCAGTTTCTTGGTTACTACAAAAAGCTGTGTAACAAATGGAACATATCATGTTCCATTTTGCATGTTTGAATATATTCAATTTTCATACATGTTACATTACTGACAAACATTTCCCAAAGGACAAAACCATATTTCAGCTTTCCTGTTATTTAGCAAAATCTCTTAATCTTTCAAAATCAAATATTCAAGTGATACACCCACCTTAAAAATCCATGTTTCTCCTGCTAAAAATTACGCAGCCTTATGAAGTCACGGTCCTTTAAATATTTCATAAACGCAGGTCTTCTTTTGGGACTATATTCCGTGGCGGAGACTTCACGCTTTTTATTGCGCTTAAATGCTAAAATTACATAACTTCTAAAAAAAAAAAAAAACCTGAATACACGTGTTGTTCACGATGATGAATTACCTATCCCAGTTTCAAGTATCAACAAGTTGATTTTAATAGCAGAATGAACTGCAACCAATGGAGGTCTGGAAGGTAGGAAAAACATTTTTAATTCACCGTTCCAGTAGTATGTTTGGGAAATGATTGTGAGTAATGTTACATGTATGAAAATTGAATATATTAGGCTCAAACATGCAAAATGGCCAGTATGGTCCTTTAAAACCAAAACCTACCATCAAAACTCAATCAAAATTTAAAAAAAAAATCAAAAAATCAGAAACAAGCAAAGAGACTCCAGAAAAGCATCTAAACTGATGACAGTAACTTTTTGGATCGTGTCAAAAGATGTCATAAAATTAAAGGGTCAGTTGAATGTTTTATGACAAGCAGCATTTTGTGAAATGAGCTCCTGAGTGTGTGTTTTGTGTCTTACCTAGCGGTCCAGTTTGTAGGTAATGCAGGCCGGCCTCAGTCAGTGGAGTCTCAATCAGGTCCTGCCAGGAGCGTCGCTGAGATGAGGAAGAGCGGCCTGGGGAGCCTGTCTCACTGCTGCCCCCTGCAGGACTGGAGCGGTACTGTAGGAAACAGTGCAAAGACACAGAGTTAGACATAGTTTGGATAATATTCAGCATTGTGAAACACGGTCACATCACACACACACCTCTACAGGATCACATCGGTACGGCGCGTCGCTGCTGCTGCTGCCCCCGGGCTTCCTGCCGCTGTGTGTGGTGCCTCCCCCTGCAGGGCCAGGGTGGTACTGCAGCTCCCCTCCTAACACAGCAGGGTCGCTGCACAGGAAGTCCTCCTGGGAAGAGCGAGAGCGTGACGTCTCTGTGGAAGACAGGCGAGTTGTCCGGCCTTCCAAATATGCACTCATCTGAGGGAGAGAGAGAGAACAAAGAGCATTTGATCGTCCAGTCTCATTCATTTGTAATGTGAGCTGGCTTCCTCATATATCAAATTATCATGTCAAAAAGCTCGCCGCCTGCGTGCCAGGTGACCCTGATTATTTTACTCTCCAGCAACAAATTTAAAAGGCATTTGGAGCTCGTCAGATGGGAATTTTAGCTTTTGCTGAAGGCAAATTAATAATTTAATAGCAGTTGTTGTTGTTTTTTTTTTTTTTTTTNTTTTTTTTTTTTTTTTTTAATATGTGGAGCAAAGTAATTTCAGAGCCAATTATAACCCAAATCATGCCAAATGTAATCCGATCCGATCACACCCTGTAGGCCAAACTGACAAAAAAGTAAAGCTGTTAAAATGAAATGCGGAGGCGCACAAAGCATGATTCTGCCTTCATAAACAGCATATATGGTATCCATGTGTGTAATATAGTCATGCGTGTGTGTGACTCACTGATGGAGGCCGTGGGTAGGTATCATACGGAGGTGGGGGGCTGTCTTGTTTGGGGCTGGAGGTGGTGTCTTCCTCATGTTCACTCTCACTCCAGTAATCTGCAGGAAACCACATAGATTCAGTCAAACATAATCCATCCATCCATCCATCCATCCATCTGTATTTTTTATAATTCTTTGCCATCTGCCCTACTGGAGTGCTCCTGAGCAAGTCACTGAAAGAACACGGTATGTAATAATGTGTGTGTTTCAGCTCTCTCACCCTGCTCTTGGCGTATCCTCTCTCTCTCGGCGTAGCCCACGGCGGCCATATTGAGACGGCTCAGCCATCTAACAGATCAAACCCAGAAGAAAACGAGTTCTCAAACCCAAAACATGTTTATGTTGCACTTTAAGCTTCACTCTTCATCCCAGCAGGGAGTTTAACCTTCATCCGTGCCCATCGCATGCTGCTTTACCTGTTCATGTCATCCACTCCATCTGCTGCAAAGTAGAAACTCTTGACCTTGGGGTGACATGCTTTGAAAGCACTAGAGAGACACGAGGGGATACGGCGAGTCATTTTTGCAAGCACACGTTTATACATAAAAGCATGTAAACTACACACAGAACTGTACACACATAAATACGCAATAAGCCTGTTTTTATTGTGCACTTACTACTTCTTGCGACATTCGCTGGCTCGGTCGATCTTAAACTCTGGAAGACTGACGAAGCCCTCTGCTTTCTCGTCCTGAACGAAAAGAGAAGTAAGAAAAGAAAGGAGAAAAGAGAAAAATGACTTTTTAATGCTCCTAATGCTTGAAACAGATTAAAGTGTTGGCAAAATTCTACATTTTGTTTTCTGTGAAGCTTTCATGCTTCATCCTGAAGAAACTTCCCTCTTATTAATTTACAACAACCACATTTTTGAATAAGTTCATCATATGGTCATTTCGTATTTTCATTTCCTCAGCTATCAAAGTCATCACTAAATCGACGGCGTATTAGGGCCATATAAGACAAAAAAAAAAAAAAAAAAAAAAAAGAGGGAGGCATTATTTTGAGTTTTCAAACTTGCAAATTTTCCAGTTTTAAAAATCCGTATGCTTATGATAATTTGATGATTTTGCACTAAAAGCAATATTCTTTATTGCTAAATCTGACAGAAAAGTATAAGTTAATAAGGTCATGCACTGCAGGAAATAGTCACAACATGAGCCGGTTCCAGTTCCTGTTCTCATTATTTTCCCTTTTTCATTATTAAAAAAAAAATTATTATTTTAAAAAGTAAAAAAATGATTATTCATCATTAAAAATAATTTTCATTCTTTTTTTTTAGTTTTTAAACTGTCAATTTTGTGAGTTTTTTTGGAGTACATGACCTTATTAAATTATACTTTTCCATCAGATTTAGCAATAAAAAAATACTTGTGCTTTAGTGCAAAATAATCAAATTATCATAAGCATACGGACTTTTAGAATGGGCAATTTTTTGAGTTTGAAAACTCAAAATAATGCTCCCCTTGTTTTTTTTTTGTTTTTGTCTTATATGGCCCTAATACGCTGTTATATCACTAATCATGACAATTACACTTAATTGTAGCAAGTTTGTCCACACTTTATTACAGAAACGTATTGTTTTTTTTCCCAATTTTTGAAAATTCCTTAAAAAAAAAAAGAAAAAGATCTCTCAAATCATCCAACAATCTCAAAATTCACTTTAAAAATAACAACAATAAAAAAATCTAAACTATTATCAATAACCAACAATAAAAAAAGAAATAGTCCAAAAAAATCTTGAAAAATTCTATCAATGAAAAGCTAATTTGCAAACTTTTAGACTCCAGAGGGCTAAAAACTCTGGAATATTTTACATTATTCAGGAAACCGCTACTTGTAATAAACTGATCACGTTTTGAATCGGATTGATAACACTAAATATTGAAACAGTGGGGTTAGAGGAAACGGGATAAAGAGACGAACCTCCTCGTTGATGTACCAGTACAGGCAGTTGTCCTTTAACACAAACCAGTACTTCTTCCACTTCTGGGAAAAATAACCTTTAGCATCTCTCTTCCTCCATAACCAGCCCTCGCAGTCTCCTCGACCCAGCGCCTTACACGAAACACGCCTCCGACTCAGCGAGGCCAAACTCCGACCTGGAACAACACGGGGAAAAAGGAAGAAGCTGATTTTAGTCTATGTGAGCTGTTTATTTCTATACGCAAAATATGAAAGGATTGGGAACATGTAGAAATAATATAACTTGATCTTTACTGGCAATACAGTTTAGATACAGTACAGGAATTGATCAGCAGAATTGTTAGTGTCTGTTTCAGATGTGTCTTCCCCCTTATTATCCTGTTGTAGTCAGAAAATATATTTTTCTTACATTTTGTGCAGACAGTTTGCTATTTGCATTTTAACACATCATGCTCATTTCACAGGTTTTGGTGAGAGCAGACTGGACTGCAGACCAGACACTTTTCTGTTTCTCTGAACACTGAGCAAATGAACATTCATACACATTATATCAAAAGCAGCATTGCTGTAAGGAGGAAAGGAAGTGACTTTATATAGCAAAATAATATGTAGATTTAAGCACAAGACCAAAATTTCACCCGACGTCAGAGGGTAAACATGTTGGAAGACGTTCGTTTCGCCATCTGTCGTCGTGAGAAGCTCTGAAAGCTCCATCTGCAGTTTTCAGCATGGGCTTTGTTTGTTTACGGCAATTACATCAAGGTTTTAACTTTATTAATGGTTATATCCTGCTCACACCACTTAAACTAACAGGTATTTAACAAAATCACAAAATTTAACAAAACAATATACATCCACGCTGAGGAAATCCATACCTGCAGTCTGGACTTAATACCTTCTGAAATTGTAAGTTTTGGTTTTAGTTTTTGCAGTTCTGACACTGGGACTGGAGTTTTTTGCATGTTTGGAATACATGAATGAATAAAAGCATTTCCTCTTTAAAGTCATAAGTCTTAGGATGCAGCACTAACAAGGACCCTGCTGTGAAAACTGTTATGTGCTTTCAAAGTAGAAGTAAAGGCGATTTATATTTAACACCTCTTACCTCACTGCAGTGCTGTCAAACGCTGACTGTATGCCAAGAGACTGAACTATTGCCAAGAATTACTGCTACATTAGGACGTATGCCAGTTTGTAAATGTTTTTGTGTGCATTTTCTACATGAGTGGACCAGCAGAAAGGATTAAAGGGGACATGCTAGCATACAGATTCCCAGGTTCGTACTTCATTTGGGGCACTATTTTGAAAGGTTGCAATGTGTGCAAAAAACACATTTTTATAAACACAATTTAAAATGTATGTTAATATCTATTTGTTAGTTTTATTCTTTTGTTTTTTTTTGTATTGTACTGTATTGTATATGAGTTCAAATGTGTTTTCCTTGTTGGAGGCCTTGGATAAGCCGAGCCAGCTTCTGTCTCCACCAGCACATTCTTGATATTACATATGCTGTGTTGTGTTTTAATAAATTGTGCTAAATAAATAATTTTTTTTTTTAAATGTGTAAGAGGTTAAATTCAAACGTGTTACCTGTTGATGTCAACATGTTACGGAAGTAAAACGACGCTTTCGGGGCAGTTGACCTATGGGTTTGAATTACAGGATGCATTGCTGTAGGCCTCAAATTTTGCAGCTTTGACAATATTCAATATGTCCTCCTTATTATATTCCATCCATCCATTTTCTGTACCCGTTTGTCCTGTTAAGGGTCATGGGGGAGCTGGAGCCTATCCCAGCAGTCATAGGGCGAGAGGCGGGTACACCCTGGACAGATCGCCGTTCTATTGCAGGCTTTATTATATTACACTATGAAAATGAGAGAAAATAACAAAAAATAAAACAAAAAAAACCCATCAAATATCCACTAACAAAGGCATATCACTTGCCTAAATTTAACTGTTAGTTGCCCTTTTCACCTGACGGAGACTTGTGTCCATTTTATAACAAAATTCTAACATAACATCAAATTATTCTTGGCTACTTCATAAACTTTAGTAAGGATGTCCTGTAGTGGGCTTAGAGAAGCTGCTTCTATGGATCTTTGCAGTTCTGCTCACCTTTATTCTTCTTCCTGTTCTTTGACTGCAGAGAAGAGGATTGTTGGCAAGTCTGAGAAAGAGAAGAAGAGAGACAGATTATAAAGGAGGGAAAGAGGGAGGATATGAAGGAGAGATGGAGGGAGAGCTGCTGTCAGGCTGAATCAGCGGCCTTTGTCCACAGCAAAGAATTCTTGGCTATAAAAGATGACGGATCCCGGCGAATGGAGGAGCATCGAGGTGAGACACGCAGACATGAAGGGAAACTCACAAAAATGACACGGGCTCTTTCTCGTTACCTCTGTCTTTCACGTGCACGTACATGCGCACGTGAAAGACAGAGAAGGAAAGTCAGACTCAAGGAGGACTCCTGCAACTCTCACACCTCTAAACATAGAACAGGGGGAAAGATGGATGACGGGGCACAACAGGACGTCCAGGTGAGAGAGAAAATGTGAGAACATGGAGCCGTGAAGCCTCGGGGAGGAAACAGGTAACTGAAAAGCAGCCGCTACACGCCTGTCAGCGGCGTATCTGACATTTGACCTCTCCTGAAAGGTCAAACGGAGCGACAAAGCAGCTCTGATGTCACGACTTTACGTGTGTCAGGAAATACAGCTCAGCCATTCGCGGCCCTGAGCTCAGCAAGAACAGATGATACAGTCCCGCCCACACCCACTAACACGCCATCTGCCACCGCAGCGTCCGTAAACACACGCGCACAAGCACCCACATGCACGGGAGCACGCAAACACACACTTGTGCAAACATTTAATTTCTAATTCATTACTGTCAGGATCTATAACGTCGTCGTGGGCCAAACGGTCTGGGCTAAAGAGCGCAGGCAGGCATGCAGGCAGATGGATGTCATGGAAGTGACAGGAGGTCATAACGGCTCAGCGTTCCCGCAGAGCGCATGATCGGATCATGTTNTGGAAGTGACAGGAGGTCATAACGGCTCAGCGTTCCCGCAGAGCGCATGATCGGATCATGTTCCTACAGCCTTTTTCTCTCCATTCTACGCATCTGTCTGTTAGTCTCAACATCAAAAAAACAGAGAGGAAGAGGATTTTCGACTAACTTTTTTTTGTGTTTTTGCTAAGCCTTTCATATTTCATAACTTGGTGTTCTGGTTGATTGGTCTGGTTTATTTTGACTTACGATATAAAACAGATGGAGCTTTTTTTTTTTTTTTAANAAAAAAAAAAAAAAACCTCACATGATAAACGGATGCAGGGTCTCTCGGTGGGGAATCCCTTTGATTTGTCTGGAGGATGTAGTGGGAGGGGCTCTGGCTGTGGTGGCTCCGCCTCTTGGCACGTTTGGCCGTGTCATTGGAGCGTTTGCCCGGTCGCGCTGTGTGGGAGGAGTAGTCGTCCGAGCTCGGCCTTTCCTCCCCGCTGGGCAGTCCCACGTACCGCATCAGCGAGGCCTCTGTTGAATCATCCAATAAGAACACATTTGTAACATCGGTATTAAATATCGTTTCTGTGCTTTTATATGCTGATGTTGTTTAAGCCCAGAATGCAGCGCAGCGGAATAAAGCCTCATTCCACCAATTTCTGTCAAAATTAGACAACTGCTTTTGAGACATCATTAAAGTTTTCACATCGTAGGCAGATGCAATAACATAAGAATTTAATAGTGTGTGTGTGAGTGAGTGTGTGTGTGTGTGTGTGTGTGTGTCCCAGCTTTTTCAAACCAACTTTGTCTCACTGCTTCGCCAGCCAACTCAGGCTTTACTACCTCTCTCCTGATTCCCACCCTGTCCTCCCCTGGTTGCTAGGCAGCGGCCAGTGGCAAGTGAGACACAGAGAAGAGCTGCTGTCAGCGTCACCATGGCAACTGTGTGAGTGATTCAGGTGGAGGTCAGAGAGAATAGTCTTTTTCTGTTTCTCTCTCTCTCTCTCTCTCTCTCTCTCTCTCTCTCCTTTTCTGCCTCCTCCTCCCATCTTTTCCTCCTTCTATTGCTTTTATTCTTTCTCTCTTCATTGGGCTGGGTTTCATTTTCTCTGCCTTTGTGCAAACTGTTTCTTTTCCTTTGATTCCTTCCTTCCTTCCTTCCCTCCTTCCTTCCCTCCTTCCTTTCTAATGTCCTCTTATTTTCGTTCTCTGTGATGCTAATCACAGGGAAAGAGAGAAAGAGATGAAGCTGCATTGATCTCCATGCATTAATCTCTTCATAATACAGAGATAAAGGAACATTTTGCACAGGCTCACAACATGACGTGCACACACACACACACACACACACACACACGACACGCAAATACACTCACCTCTGCGGCTTTCTCTGTTAAGCTTGGATGGGTCCTCATAGTCGCCCACCCAGTTACACTCCACAGGCATGGAGATAGGCCTCAGCCTGCCTGCAGGTGTGTACACACACACACACACACACACACACACACACGCAGTTACAAAAATTGATCGACTTAGAGTTTGTCTTTGTCTTGTTGAATGCTGACTTGTGATATAGAGATTTCAAACTCATTGTGATTTACCTTTTTATCCATTCTATCCATAATGTAAAGCTCCATTAATTTAAAACTGCTTGTAAATGGTTGAGTGCACACACACACACACACACACACACACACATTTTTGACTCGCTGATGGATTTTGTGCTTCATGATTGCTTTTGAAGTATGTCAATAAAGTGGAATGAAACTGGGCCTCTGCCTCTCTGTCTGAATACATACACACACACACACACACACACACACACACACACACACCCTATGAGTGTACCATAGGTAGGTGTAGTGCAGTAAACAGGCTCCTCCTCTTCTCGCCGGCAAGACTCTTGATCCAGGAAGGAGTTTGGTGATTCAGAGCGCTTAGCAACCGTGACGCCACCGTGGTTACGAGATGCTTCATCTCCAGACAGGGCTCCTGTCTCATCTCTGCGGCAACAGCAAAGGTAGATTCCCCGACAAAACGAATCACATCAAACTAACAGCTCCTCTCCTTGCTGTCTTTTAATTAAAGAAGTTCCTTAAAGATAGACTAGAAATTTCAAAAATAGACACACATGTGGAAACACACTTTGTTACCTGGGTGTGTATGGCTCAGCAGGTGGAGGGGGAATGTAAAGGTCCTGGAGGGCGGAGCTCTTAGTGGGTGTGCCCGAGGGTGTGGCTGAACTGCTGCCAGGGCTTCTGGTTGGCTGCAGAACAACCAGCGAACATTTCAGTGAAACATTTCAGTGAAGGAAGACAGAGAAAAGAGGAAAAGTGTTGTTTTCTTTGTCCTATTACTATTACTGTGTAAGTAATCAGCATTAATTAGGGAGACACACTTGGTAGCTTGTGTCAGCATGGAGCATGTGGGTGGAGGACGCTGCCACTTTTCCCATCACTTTCCTTCCAGTGTGCTTCAGCTGGCAAATGAAATCCTGCTGAGCCACAGTGCCCTGGCCTAATTACATGCTTTCGCTGGAACTACAGGGAAACGGAGCGCTGTGGGGAATTATGTGGGCCAGCGTGGCGTTTTAATAAAGTCTATAAAAGGTACGGCTAGTTCTACCTGCAGAGCCAGGGGTTTCCATCGCATGTTCTTCAGGAGCGCAGGGGCGGAGCTGAGAGTGCTCTGTGGACGCTTCTTAAGGGTCAGAGACACGACTCCTTTATCCGCCCTCAAAGAGCCCACCAGGTTACGCAACTGCCAGCCTACCTGTGGACGAGAGGACAGAAGGTCAGCGTTTCTAAAGATCATCACCTGAGTCCACTGATTACTTCCTCCTCTTTAATTTAAAATCGCTTCGCAGGGAAAGTAGCTCATGTAGTGGTTGAGGCATATATTTTCATGCATATATTTCGCATAATTTACATGTGGCATTAAAACGCTGCAATATCCTGGTTTAATGATGAGCAGCATTATTACGATGTTATGCTCAAAATAAGTATATTAATTTTCAAGTGTTGTATACCACAGAACCTCAATAAAAAGAAAATTTAAAAATTTTAAAAAGTAAATATTATTAATCTGTATTGTTTTAATTTTGTAATCAGATCTCACTTATTGAGCCTATTAATGCAAAACAGATCCAGATTCATACTGATTGGTAATTTCTTGGGAGGTTAAATTTAAATACCAACGCTAACATACGTGCATGCATTAACATGTTTAAACAGATGTGCCAAAAGATGCACAGTATAGTACAGTATAAAAGCACACAGTACATAAATACACACATTCATTGTATTTACCGACACACACACACACAAAGAAACCCACCACAGTCTGGTGGTTGACTTGAATGACTTCATCTCCCGCATGGATCTTCTTACAGCGATCAGCAGGAGACTAGACAGCCAGGAAACAGGAGGACAGAGAGAGAGAGAGAGAGAGAGAGAGAGAGAGAGAGAGAGCTGATTATGAATTGATCTTAGCATATTGATTCCTGAATAACAGTGTGGGGATCTTTTACTATGAGAAACTGTACTTAAATAAGCTATAATACAGCAGAGTGGAAGTCTTGCATAGTCATCCCGATGGAATCCAACTTGCTGTTATGGATGCAAATTTGATCAATTTCGCTGATGTTCTGAATTGGAATTGGTTTTCTGTGCTACTCCCAGGCGGATAAAGTGAAATCCACTTTATTGGGATCTGTGGAAAGTATTTAATCTAAGTTGCAGACAGCTAATGACCTGAGTGTCGTACAGTATGTGAATGTGTAAATTGAAATTGTAAGAGTCTCACCCCTTCAGTAGTTCCTGTGATCACATGTAGGCCATCATAGGTTGACTTGATATACATCCCCTGATGGAAAACAAAGAAGAGAGGAAGTGACAGAGAAGCTTTAGCTTAAAACTTTACTTACTCTTGCAGTGTTAAAAGTGTGTTGTAAGTTATAACTTATGTCTCTTATGCTAAAAACCAATGCATGCCTACACTGGATGAAACATGAGACAAAAAATAATTCAGTGAGAAAAAAAAAATAGTCCAAAATTCAGAGTTGTTATATATATTTTTGACAGTAGCCTATCCATAATAATCAATTATGGTGTTCCTCAAGGCAGCTACCTCAGGTCTCTTTTGTTTAGAGATTTCACAAATGGCTCCTGAACACTCTAAGATGTCTTTATATGCTGATGACACTAGTCTTTACCGTGCAGCAGTAACTTGTAAAAAACAATAATTATATAATAATCAAAAACCAAAAGTATCATTATTGGGTCAAGACATATATAGCATTTGCAAGTCATTCAGTATTGATACATATGAACCTGCTATACAATTAAAAAAGACCAAACTGCTCGGTGTCATTATGCAGAATTGAGACTTTCCTGGAAATTTCCTGATCACAAATAAATAACATCATGATGAAAATGGCAACAGGAATTCCAGTCCAAGATGGCTGTTATTTCATTACACTAACCATGATCCGGTACATTGTACTGTCATCTGTGCCTTTGTCATCTTGAGGATTGTTCTGCAATATGTTCCTCAGCATGGGAGGAGGGAGGTTTAATTACAGCTGGCACAAAACAGAGCTGCTAGATTAGGCTGGCGTGGATGAAATGCATTCTTGGGTTTCATGACTGCAATAAATACGATAATAATACAAACATTGGTCATGTTTTATTTCTTCTTACCGCGATAAAATTTTATGAATAAAGCAATTTTTATGGAGCATTTGCCAATTTGAAACTCATTGCTACATTATACGTGCAATATATTTTAAAATGAAATTGTATCTACAGGCAGAAATGGATAATAATAGTCTATTTTTAATGTAAGTGATACTAGGGAGACAGACGTTTGGGGTTTCTGGAAACTTATTTTCTCCTCTGTGATGCAGCATTTCTTTCTTTCTTTCTTTCATGAAGTAAGAGGCGTTCAGGTTTTCTGGATACATTCGTTTCTGCTCAGTGATGCAGCATTTGTTGCGTGGTGGATGCTCTTCCATGCATGTTATATACTTGAACATATTCCGAGCAAAACGGAGTTTATTATCTTTAGCTTGTTATACAAATGCTAACAATGTGCATAATCTAAGCAGGTCCGTCAAGAAAGGATATTGGATATTGGTTGATTTTCACTCTGCTTTGCTTTGGCTACAAGTGCTATATTAATTAAAAGTAAAGAGATTTCTTATGATATATTCGTATCGGAGCACAAAATGTTTTGCCAGACCATCATTTGCTCATGGGCCACACTTTAAGAACACAAGTTTGGGAGCAGTGGAGGGTGGTGGTATCAAAATGTAAAGAAAAACATCATCGCTGAAGCTATAGATTCCAGAGTATTTCTGAAACACCATCACAGCAGGGAGGATATGAGTTTATCACACACATATTAAACACAGGCAGCCATTACCAGGCCTTCAGAGGGCTTAATGTTGGTGAGGTGAACCAGCTCCAGGTGGGCTGACTGGGAAACCAGCGGGTCCGATGACACACACACGATGTGTTCACACACCTCCGAGAGAGTCTTACACTAAGAGAGAGAGAGATCAAACAGCGGGCTGTTTATTAATGAAATAAAGATCAAAACAAGAAAAGAGGTTGAACTTGTCTCTTGAATTTGCTGAAGAAGCTTCATGAATTTTTGAACATTAATTAATTAATGTGATTTTTGCAATAGTGATGAAGTAAAGGAGACAGACCACTGTTACGCAACAGCAGTTTTTTGAAATGTCATTAAAAAACACCATAATCAGATTGAAATCGGCCTAAATTGACTTTTTGTATACTTTGTATAACACGTCTAGATTATGTGATTGAAAGTTTAGTCAAGCGTAAGCTAGTTAGCGCTACATCAGCTTACACATGGCAAAAGCATTCTGCACGTACGTTTCCTCACCTGACATACTTCCTCTTGTAAGCCAATTAAGCAAAGTGTCATGTATATTCGGCACACAACAAAATCCTATTAATTTCATCAACTCCGCCTTTATCCTGAAAACATATAACGTAAATGTAAACCTATTGAATGTGAGGTTCTCAATTGGAAGGGTACTGTACTGTACCCTTCCAATACCCTGTACCCTGATACCCTGTACTGTATCAATATTAATTTGGATGTAATTTATTGATGCTAAATTGAATAAAAGCAGTTTTAAGATATGTCACACTTGAGTATCTGTGTTTCTCAGATTTTGCGTGAGTGGATGTGATGGGACGGTGACAAGTGGCTGAGGAAAACTCACCACATGAAGGATTTTGTTCTCCGTCTCAAACACCGTACAGTCCTGAGGGACAAGCAAAATTTAATGTAGCGCAAACAGAACAACTGTCTCGCGAGCGCTTAAACATACACAACCTTGCTCCTCACACTGCTGCTATTGTATACTGTCTAGACGTCACACCTGCACGCAACATACACTCAGACAAAAACACACCCACACAAACAGACGCATTTATTTATACATACATCAGTCTCACAAAAGACAGAGAAGACTGTGAGGACATAAATAGTAATGATACAAGTCTTGCTCAAGGATGCAGAAAGCAGAGTCTTCTACACTGTGTGCTCCTGCAGCACGCCCACACACCCTTCTTACGGGATATGACAACCCACGGCAGCTCCCCTCTACCGCACGCTTCAAGTGCAGGAGAGTAAGAGCTATCAGCCTTCAAAAACACACACAAACACACACGCAGATGCATAGAATTCCACACACCTGCTGTACAATGGTGGTGAGCTCCAAGCAGAGCTGAATGACGTTATTTCGGGTTACAGAGTAGTCTGCCACTGCAGCAAAGGGAGACCTGCGAGGACCAGATAACACACCAGAATGTCTTATAGTGTCTCTGCTTCATTAGATAATGTGCAGAGGAGATGTGCAGGACAATTGAAAAAGCGAGAGGGGGTTAAAACGTGAGAGGCACTGCACGCACACACAGGTGCACACATCCACATGAGAATCCATTTTTTTCACAATGAATGTAGAGGAAGTCTTCTCGCGCCTAGTTCACAAGGGAATCTGTGACATTTTAGGCGCATCATCTTAAATGCGTTGTCAGCCTAGTTGGTTGGTTGAGCAGATGAGTCATACATACGTTATGCATACATATGTGCATAACGTGACGGATCATGATAACAAGTAAACGGAGAATTGGGATAAAGAAAACACCGTTGTGCTTTTATTGTTTTGCAGAGTCTCTGAAGTCACAAATAATAGTGTTTTTTTCATCGTTTGGGCCTTCATGGATTTTATTTTATTTATTTATTTTTTATGTTTTTGCTAACAACGTTGTAAAAATACATTTTGGAATATTACAAAATAAGAGCCTACCTCATACAAGTGATCACCTATGCAGTTTTGTCAATATCGCCAAATAATTTTGAATTTTTTTTAGAATGCAGAGTGAAACTTATGTTTTCACCTTTAAGAATACGATTTACTGTATGTCTACCTTTATCAGGTAAACACGGTCTTGTGGCAATATAAATTTAGGATTTTTTTAAATTTAATTTTGCATTGTGCAATGTCAAAACTGTCTCCTATAAGAGTGTTTATGAATCTCAGTTAACCTATCTCATCTCATTAACTACAACAATTAACCAAAATGATTATTGGTGAATATATGGTATGGATACAATGCAAATAAATGCAAAACATTGTTTTTTTGTTTTTTTGTTTTTTTTTTGCAAAAGAAAACAGAGATTCAGCCTATGAATCCAAAGTGACAAACTAGTCCATAAAAAATAAACTACGCAGCATCATGCTACATAAGTGAAGCTTTTTCATAAAGCTTCCTTTACATTAATTAGTGCATTGGTGTCCCATTACCAGCGTGTTGTTGAAACATGATCATGAGGAAATATCGTAGTAACGCCTCTTTCAAACGCCAATAACAATGTTTACGAATGAGGGAACATGGTGGTGTTATAATATTTGCCCTTATCGACAGCATTAAATCTGATAATGCGTTTTATGAATAGAGAGAACCGCAATTTAAAGAGTCTAACCAGAGGAAGAGGGGACACGAGGGATGGCAGAAGTCCTCCTTATTCTTCTGCAGAGAAAAGAAGATGCAGTCTTGATAATGGATGAAACTGCAATAACCAGGTAAATAGGCCTGCACAAATTTACCCACTTTGCTCTGGCTACTTATCATTTCATGCATGGCTTCAAGAACAAAAAAAAAAAAAAAAAAAAAAAAAGAATCATATAAAAAACGCCATTTCTGCCCATATGTTCCCTGAGAAGGCTGTATAAGTTGAATGGAGTGAAATGAAATGTGGAAGACGGGTCATTTATTTTGAGAACAGGATTTATTTTATGCCTTTGCCATCGGCATCATCAATTCCCAGTGTCTCTGAAGTGCGCACATTCTGTCATCAAGTTGTTCTTATGAATACTTTTTTGTGGAAAGAGGCTATACATCTTTAAAGCCCTATTATATTCAAATAAGGTTCATCAATGAGGCCTCCAATGTAATGCAACAAACTATTTGTTGTGAAAAAGATTTTCGACATATTCTAGACAATGTTGTGTTAATAATTACACACAGATGCATTCAACATGTATCACCAAGTTCCATATATGATTTTGGCATTTCATCACGATAAAAATTTAAACAGAATAGCAAACAAGCATTATGATGCATTGAAAAACTGAAACGAGCAAACACATTTTATTCATTGTTCTAAAGACCCAGATTATAATTTGGCCGGAGCCTCTGGTGTGCGGAGTATCTGTGGTATGTGTGTGATTTGGGTCATCAGTATTGAGGCTGCGTGCTATATATACACACACAGGACCTACGGCTACACAGACTGCTTGGTAACCATCAGCCTTCAGCCCTCAAACAACTCTCAATTTCCTTTCCAACGGGCTCAGAACAGGCGATGATGCCATCTTATCAGCCCATCCACGACTAATACAGATTATTGAGCGGCAGTCGTTATCATCACAGGAATACTGCAGAAAGAACTCCAAGTGCTGAGCAAGTTTCTTATCACAGGGATTTCATTTTTTCCCCTCACAATTTTGCTGTAGTATTATTTTCATTTTTCTTCATTTTCTCAGGTTTCCTTTGGGACTAGACATATATTTTTTAACTATTAACTATCCAAAAAAAGCACTTTTTTTTTTTTATTTCCATACCTTTTGGTATCTTCTGAGGCATGTTATCATCTTTACCATACCAGGTTTTGTCCAAATTTATATACTTGTTTATGATATTGGGGGGTTTAATTTTAAAAATATTATACAGCATCACGCTAAATAAGTGTCAAGATAACTGAGGCTCATCCATAAAGTTTCCCTATGTTAATCAGCGCATCATTGATCCATAGTGTTGGATCAATAAACATAGTGTTGTGAAGTATGTCACAGGGAAAAGCAATGAAGATCAGTGTGTTAATCGGTTTGGTTATTATATCATAATATAGTGTAAAAACTTATTTTATCTCTGTTTCTATGCTGGATTACAGTAAATTGATATCATATTTTATATTTTAATTGTGATTATATAGTATACTAGTAATTATATTTTTTTAGATAACTGCATCCACATAATGCCTTTAAATAAATGGTAATGAACCAATAGTTACCCACAAATTAAAGTCAAATAATGGCATTTGAGGTTTCCTTACCACCATCACCAATCATAATTTCAATACTTGGTGGCAATTAATACAAATATAAAAGAGAAAACAGCCCAATGCTAACATTACTATTTCAAGCTATCAGCAAAATACACATAAAAACTATAATCCCTATGCTAATATTATTAATTCAAAAGTAGTAGGACTGAATTGTACATATATATTAGAGATAACAGGAGAGCTCAAAGAAAATGAAATACAACTCCTCCATCATTAAAGGACGAGTCCATTTTTCTCCCAGACAGACGTAAAGAGAAAGCCTTTTCTTTCTGGAAAGGGTGTCGATTCAATATCTGTGTGGAACACGGTGCTGGAAATGATGTCTGTCAGCGCTAAGAGACAGATAAGGACAAGAAAGCTACAGCCGGGAATCTGAAGCAGCACGGCATCATGGGAAAGGGATGATCTGTACTTTCATCAGTACTTTATATATGAAAAGGTTGAGAAAATTGTCGTACAGAATAAGAAAAAAAAAGTACATTTCCTGGATCCACTTTTCTTCCTTCCCTGAGAGCTGCAAAGAGACGTCTAATAACAAGCTGCCTGAGAGATTTTTTAAGATTATATCACTAATACGATTCTGTCAAAGACAATTTCATAGAGTCATTTAGGTGGTGCTAATGGAAGATAGATCCTCCCAACACATTTGGAAAGTCCAACCTTTTCCACATTTTTATAGTCTTTTAATGAATTCAACATACACTCTGCAGCTTTTCACTTGTTTGTTATCCCTGCCCAGCATAAATTTTTATAAGACAATATTTCACTGAAGCAAAAGCGTTGGTTAGATTTACTGAAGTACCCACACAACTGGAAAATGTTCTTTTCATTACATTTGGTCTGTCTGTGGAGGATCAAGCATTAAAATGAAGCTTTGGTAATTACGTGCAGAGATTTGTCTGGGAAATGATGAATACAAAGCTGATGCACTGACCACCGAGTCTGTCTTCCTCAATGCCGCTTTGCCATTTACAGTTGCATCATTGTGAGTGGGCGAACGTACATGCTTGCATAAGTGTGTGTGTGTATGCGTGCAGATGTGGGTGTGTGTCTATGAGTGAGTGCGGAGGCGTTTTCTGTGTTTACTGTATGTGTTATTAAGTGTGTGTTTGTCTAGATGGCCGAAGGACAGATGTGGGCGTCTGGCATTTTCAAAAGCCAGTGTCAAAGACCTTTAGTTGTGTGACGTGTTCGGCAGATTGTGTCATGTCAGGAATAAATGAAGCAAGAGAAACGAGAAGGAGGGAAAGAAAGAAAGATACAATGAGAGCGATGACTTTGAAAAACACGCCAGCTAGTGCAGTTCGACACATGCAGGCGTGTTTAGGCTTTACAGACTGGAGCTAAACTTTAAAATGAGGACATAGCCAAAGTTTTAAGGAAGAAGGATGTTCCCTTTTTTTGCCTGAAAAAAAGGTTGGTGGTTGATATGTTGCTCTAATGAAAAGCTTTTTTCAAGAGCATGAAACTCCGAGTGCAGATCACTTCCTCTTCCTTACTGATAAGCATCGATTTAATCCTGCACCTGATCCCAACTTGAGTTTTCCCAAATCCCATTAGTATTTATCGAACTTGTCAATCATTCAAATTTGTCCAAACTTGCTGAAATTTTACACTAATGCAAAGCAGATGCTGCACAAATTGCCAAAATCTCTACAACTGGGTAAACATTCATTCTAGATGCTGTTGGACATGTTTAGCGATGTAATTGTCTGTAAATTCTGCTAAGCTAATTCGGCTAAGCTAATGTGCTCTCCTTTAGTTTAATGCAGATTATCTCATGATGTAGGTATTTTAGAATGTAGTGTTTGTGCAAAACAAAACTAACCCACACATATCACACTAAACAAAACCTCCAGACAGTTTTGTCTGCTGAAATCTCCTAATAAAGTTTTATTCCGTTCAAACAGTATGGCTGCATCTACAAAATGTTAGCACACATTCAGGCAGCTATTAATTTTGGGGAATTCATGATGTCTACATCTGTATCTCTGTGAATTGGTTCTCAATGGGATGTGGTGAGCCTGAGGTGGGCTGGCAATTATATCTAATGATAATAATTCAACAAAATTATTAAAAAACATTGCTAGAACTAAAACTCTAGTCAGCATGTCATTGTGTGTGTGTGTGTGTGCGTATGTGTGAAACATGTCACCTGTCCAGCCAGGCCAGCAGGCTCTTGGCGGCGGTGATGAGGTCGACCACAGAGGTCAGCAGATCGTTGGGGAGCCGCCGGGAGGTTCTGCTCTCTGATTGGCTGCTGCGGCGGCGGCCGGAAATGAAGTTCTGGAGGTTCTTGGCCGAGGCGCCGAGTTTGTGAGCCAGAGTCCTCACGCTCTCTGTTTCCAGACCTGAGTTCTACACACACACATAAACACAGATACAGGTTATACACACAAAAACGCCATCAATACAAATTTGGATTTTACTTCTGGGTGCAGACACAAATAAACCATATGAGATATTGTTGCACAAAAACACAGGCTCAGGAAATAAATTATCAGAAAATTCTATGAGTTTGAAGGGGTTAAAGGGAAAACTGTGACAAATACAATCATTTAAAAAAACATTAGGCTAAAATTGGATGTCTTTCAGCCTGTTTACTAGCGAGGTGCATATTTTTTGATATAAAATGGTGAAATGTACTTCCTGCAATCTGTCTTCATGTGCATTTGAGCATTGCATATGCAGCTGTACTGATGGCCTGTGACAGTACAGCTCTGTGTTGGAATGACAAGACACACACAAACACACACATCCTCACAACACACACACACAAACTCACCAAAGCACAGAGCAAGTCGACAGCTTCCAGAATGAGCTCCTGGTGTCCGATACGAGAAACTCCCAGCTCCTCCAGCTCAGCATGGCTAATCCTCAGCAGCCGCTCCCCACACACACCTCCACGCTCAAAAACACTCACATACTGCTGCAAGCAGTCGTCCAAGCCTGGAACAAAGAAACAATATTATTAAGGTTAATCGCAAATGAAAATACTCCAAAACGAGATCACAACTGTAAGAAAAGTGAGATCTTCTTCTTGTCAGGGCCAAAAAGTTGAGATTTGCTATAGATTAAAAAAAAACTCCATCATAGTTACAGTAAGTGGAAATGACGTCACATTGTCTGATAAAAACCATCTGGACTCTCAGTGACGCCTCCTTAACGCTGAAGTCTTTATGTCAAATCTTAAATTACAGTAAAATACACTGTACCTGGATTCAAACCCACAATACAAACGAGTTCATGTTGCATGTATGAGACATTATCTCTATTACTGCATCACATTTCTGTCTTCCCCTGCAGGATAAAATCTTCTAAAATGCTGAATGTCACTGCCGCTGGTTCAGGTCGCTTCTACTCTAACACCTGCAATTACATATGTTTCAGTGGCAATTATGAGAACCAGAGGAGACAGGATGTGGAGGAATAATGGGCCCCAACCCCACAATACCATTATTCTTGGTGATCCACCCACAGCTCAACCCCCCACCCCCACTTATTTATCGATTGATCGGCAGACAAGTCTCCAGTCTGACATGTGGGCTTCAGGCTCTGTTCCAGCAGCACTAATCAGCTGCTGTCATACTTTCAGCAGCGGTTCAGAGTCTGTTTAGGGATGAAACTGTACTTGTCTTTGAGTCTGTACAGGAAAATGCAAAACAGGTTTTTAAAGCTGCTTGTTTCAGTTTGTTAAAGCAGCTGCTGGGTCGTGTTTCTAAGCTTGTTTGCTGTTTGAAGACCAGAATAGCATAAACCCGCATTAATCAATATTTTTGTTGTTGACACCAAATCGAATGACTTTGTTGTGGAAAAGGTTCTCATTGTGTCAAATCCCCAAGCTACGTAATGGAGCTTTTAGCCTCTTGTAGCTCAATTTTTGGTTTTATTTAATAATTGAGTGTTTGCTGCTCTCATCAACCCCGTTTTAAGTTGTAGGAGGCAAACAAACACAGCAACTCGCTGGTGGGGAAAGCATGTTGCTGATATTTTTGTCAGGAGTTGGTGAGGATCAAAACCGAGCTAAAAGCAGAGTGAGTGAGACTGGAAGTGACTCAGATGGGTTGCTAATGACGCTCAGTGTCTGCTGAAACTAGGTATTTGTTTTCTAGAGCTATAGCCATAACAGTGTGGGACCATAATATGTCAGGACTTTGTGTGTTTTCTTCTGCCACCTAGTCACCAAAAATCAAGTACAAGGGTTGACTGATAAGTCCTGAGCCTGGCATAATGACATCATTAGGTGTTTTTGCACAATAACTGCATTCAATTGAGCTAAGGTGGACAAGATGGACAAACAATGTGCCTGAAGACAAATCAGTACCAACAGCTTTGAATTAGTTTAGCATCTCCACACATCTGATTTGGTCCATTCAGACTTTCAACTCTTCCCAGACAAGCTGGAAGCCATCTGGACTCAAATGGAAAGCAATTTAAGACACTTTACTGAAGAAACATGAAAAAATAATTTAGTTGTTGTTTGTTAATGTGCTACAAGTGTTCTTGGGACTTGTTTTGTAAAGAAACTGATAAAGATGATCTAAATGTTTTGGACTTAAAGCTACCAAAGTGCTCTCTGCTCTCCATTCTTAGAGGCTATATCCTAAAAGAGAAAAGCTTTTTCATCCTAACCCTCCTGTGCACAAAACGAGCAGCACATTTCTCATACCTGTATATAACACCAGAACTACAGCAAAGGACAGGACATTAGTGAGACAGCTTAGCCTCATTATGACTCAAGAAGCAAAGTGGACCCACATCAGCACTTCTTTATGGCTTCATGTCCAGATAAGAGCCTCCAGAAGACCTAAAACAAACTGTATTTGTGAAATAAGAGTGGAGAGAGTGGAACAAAAGAGGTAAAAATGGGCAATCAGGGCAGCCATCCAGGTAAGGTTTCACTCTCAGTTGGATTGTGTTATGTGTATTTGTGGGACACTCTCTTCAATTTTGTGTGTGTGTGTGTGTGTGTGTGTGTGTGNTGTGTGTGTGTGTGTGTGTTCATCTGGCCCGAGCAGCTTTGCTGAGTCAAAGGAAAGCAGATCAAGACAGAACGGCTCAGCTGCAGCCCCTGGCTCCCAAACAATGAATGTATCCAGCATCTAACCTCTTAACAAACAGCCAACTGGCACACACACACACACACACACACACACACACACACACACACCTCTGAGGAATGAGCACTGATTTCCCCCGCTTCAAGTCTCTGCTTTATAATATACTCATCTATCATAACCGCACTAACAAAGATGGAAAAAATAAAATGGATAGAAATAGAGCAGAGAGAGAAAAGAGAAGAGAGAAATAAAGAGAGGAAGAAATCTCATAAGGCAGCTGCTAAATTGCACGCAAACTATTTCACACACGCTCACACACACACACACAAATTCCATCTCTCATCAGCGAAGAGGCAAACAGCATTTGTCAGTTTCTAATGTTCTGCGCCCGCCCCTCACTTCCTCCCCTCCCTCCTCATCTGCATCTGCAGGCTAAATGAAGCTATCATTTCTAAAACACCATATATCCAGCATAAAGCCCAAAATCCATCAAATATATCATTCCATCACTGAAAACAAAACCAAACTAAAGGCTTCTGTGGTTATGATGACACATTGTGATCATTTTGAAGATGAGAAATGGGTTTTTTTTTTTTTTTNTTTTTTTTTTTTTTTGGTTGATATTTTTTATTATCCTACTTTGGGGGGAAACTTGATGAATTCCTCTATCTGGACGAGTGAGTATTTGAAGTCAATGAGAGATCTGAGCTTCTACTGACAAACATGAAAGAGTCTGATAAGAGTAAAGACATCAAACCACTTGGAAGAGATTTGTTAGGTCAGGGCGAGGGTAAGAAGTCTGAAGACTGATTTCCACTTAAGATTTGGAGAGGGATGAAGCAAAATCTGACTAAGATAAGGTCAGATGTGTGTGTGTGTGTGTGAGAGAGAGAGAGAGACTGTGTGTGTGTGTTGGGGTGTTACTGCATGCATCTGTCTATACCGATGAGTGAAACTAGAGTTTTAATGAGTGCTAATAGCAGATGATTCTTAATAGACGTGAAGCTGATTAAAATGATGTTGCGCTCATTGGCGGAGTGTTACTATTGCTGACAGCGAGCGAGCAAGAGAGAGAGAGAGAGAGAGAGAGAACTTTCGCTACGGCATGTAGCGAAAGTTCACTGATAATCAGCATCGCTTATCACTGGGAGTAAGGGAAAAGTGTGTGTGCTCTGCATACTGATGAGTCAAATTGCGAGTGACATCTGCACACACACACACACACACAAACTGAATCAGTGTTATAGATATATATGGCTGCTGGAGGATCATTCTTATAAGACGCACTCAGTGAAAAGCATTCAGCTCTCCCCATCTGTGTTGCCGAGATGATTTCAGTATGTGTCTGTGTGAGTTTGTTGTATGACAATATAAAACGTGTGTGATCATGCATTCATATATGTTTGTCAGTACTTATATGTCTGTGTTTTTGTGTGTGCGCATGTATTTGACTGCTAGAGGAGTGTGATTCATATCTGACTCACACACTTCACTCCCACAGAGGCACACTTTTCACAACAGCAGGCAAGCCAAACTCCCACAAACACCTTCTCTCTCGCGGACACACACACACACACACACACATCTAATAAAACTGGATTTTGCAGTGACTTCTGGGATGTAGGAGAGTCCTATAAAAGAAAGATCTGGCCCTCCCAGTTGGGTTATGTGTCATTTGTTCCAAGTACTCTGAAGCTTCAGAAACAATAAAAGCTACGCAAGCCTTCATTTTGTTCCTTAATTCAAATATGACAGAAGCATGTCAATTATTAGAAGAGGATTTATGGCCAGAAGGTTGCCAGTTTGAGTCCCTGTGTCATCTGGGAAGATCTGACTTGGGAGGAAATAAACCAGACCTAATCTGTAATCCTCTGTTTATTACTTCTGTTGTGGTTTTTGTGTGTTTTTCTTGCAACTGTAACATGTAACTGTAAGAGTGTGTAAGTGTTGTGTAAATCTTTTGTTTTTTTGTGGATATGTTAAAAAAGGAATGAGAAAACTCCACACCAAACTATAAAACTTATTCCTCTATCACTTCAATCTAGAAGCAGTATTACTGTGAAAGGTTAGAAAATTCAGGCTGCTGAGATGAATCCATCAAGAAGAAAGCCTTTTTGTTCTGGCTGATGCAAACTTAGACAAAGAGGTGTACGTGTTTAAAAAGTTTCTATTCATCTGGGAAATTTAGATTACTGAACAAATAGAACACCAGTCCATCAAAGTAGATTCTATCCTGCTTTCTGTAAATTCCACCTCTTACTTGGTATTTGCAGCATCCAAAATACTGTAAATGCTTGTTACCTCCTATATGCAAAAAAAAAAAACAAAAAACAAACAAACAAAAAACAAACAAACAAAAAAAAAACTTAGAAAATACTGCTTGTCAAAAGAAGTTAATAAAGGTGCTGACTTCCAATTCAGGTGCAAAATGACAAATTAAGCTAAAATAAGCTAAGATAAGCTAAGCTAAAATAAGCTAAGGTAGGATGAGATAAGCTAAGATGAGATAGGCTAAACTAAGCAAAGATAAGCAAAGGTAAGCTAACATAAGCTAAGGTAGGATGAGATAGGCTAAGATGAGATGGGCTAAACTAAGCTAAGATAAGCTAAACTAACATAAGCTAAGGTAGGATGAGATAGGCTAAGATAACATAGGCTAAACTAAGCTAAAATAAGCTAAGTTAAGCTAACATAAGCTAAGGTAGGATGAGATAGGCTAAGATGAGATGGGCTAAACTAAGCTAAAATAAGCTAAGCTAACATAAGCTAAGGTAGGATGAGATAGGCTAAGATGAGATGGGCTAAACTAAGCTAAGATAAGCTAAACTAACATAAGCTAAGGTAGGATGAGATAGGCTAAGATAACATAGGCTAAACTAAGCTAAGATAAGCTAAGCTAACATAAGCTAAGGTAGGATGAGCTAGGCTAAGATGAGATGGGCT
Source organism: Lucifuga dentata (assembly GCA_014773175.1). Lineage (NCBI taxonomy): Eukaryota > Metazoa > Chordata > Actinopteri > Ophidiiformes > Bythitidae > Lucifuga > Lucifuga dentata. The sequence goes on along the minus strand of VXCM01002249.1, from coordinate 45 downwards.
AAACTAAGCTAAGATAAGCTAAACTAACATAAGCTAAGGTAGGAT
>VXCM01002248.1:0-30562 GCA_014773175.1 Lucifuga dentata | reverse complement strand
AGGCAGATGATTCGCTGTGGTGACCCCTGAAGGGAAAGCCCAAAGGAAAAGAAGAAGAAGAAGATATAAAGAGTTTGGTGGAACTCACACAGGGAGAGCAGCAATATGTGTGTGTGTGTGTGTGTGTGTGTGTGTGTGCGCGCGTGTGTGCGTGTTATTGTTTTTGTGCCTGTACATGCACGCAAGGGTTCATTTACAAATGTTTCTACATTTACATATGTTTTTGTGTTGTGTGTTGGAGCGTGGAAGATAATTACAGCATCTCGTGTGCTTTTTTTTTTTTTTTTTTTTTGCAGGTGCTGCAACATGCATGAATCTATCTGTGTGTATTTTGTGTATTTATGGATGTGTATATGTGCAACAGTGCATACACTTCCAGAATATATTTATTTATATACGTGAGCATTCAAAAGTTTAAAGTCACCATAAAATTCTAGCATATTTCATAGATATTGATGCTTTTATTCAATGAGGTAGTATTAAATCGATCAGAAATTATTAGGAAGGAGGTACAGAGTTCCTTGTGCAAAGAAAAACATCTATAAAAAATCATTCATCTCATTTGCTATAAAACAGTTTAATTGGTAGTCAGCAACCAATAAGGTCAGATCAAATCAGTCTCCACCCAGCACTTAGAACTTTATACCAGTGATGATTTAATAAAGTTAAAGTTAAGTTAATTGATGTAATCTTTTTAGTTGTGATCATCCTTTTACCAGCACCTAGCACTCAGCACTTTATACCTGTGATGTATCTTTTTACCAGTGATGATCTTTTTACCAGTGATGTGATTGTTTGTTTTTAAAGGTACTTATTTACAATTAGTGTCTGTTTATTTTCTGTGTTGTCCAAAGTTGGTTGTTTGTTAACTTATGTTGCAAGCCAAAGACAAATTTCCACCTTTGGGTTACAAAGGCAGCCAATAAAGTTAATTGAATTGAATTGAAATTACAATCAATACATTGCCAATGTCATAATATTCTTTTTATTTCATCAAGTTTTTCATCAGAGAATCCTCCATTTGCAGCAACTACAGCTTTGCAGACTTTTAACATTGTAGCTGTCAGTTTTTAATGATATTCAGGGTAAATTTCAGGCCTTCTGTAGCTTCTTCCTAGGTCTGACCAACTTCATGGACATCTTTCTGTGACCTTACGGGTAAACTTTACTGGGTCCTCCCACAAGAGCTGGATAGGGTTCAGATCTGCCAATTGTGAAGGCCAGTCCATCAAAAACTCTGCTCTGGCTTCCTGTTTCTTCAAATGCTTAGAGGTTTGCTTCGGATCATTAATCCTGCTGCACAGTGAAATTTGCACCAATCAAGCGCAGACCAGAGGGGACAGTGTGACATTGTAAAATAGATCGGTAACTTTTCTGGTTCATTATTCTTTGTGCTCTGTGTAAATCCCCCACCTCACCAGCAGCAAAGCAGTGTTAACTTAGCTTGATTAATGTTACATTTCCTCCGCCATGCTTGACAAAAGGCATCAAGCACGTTTCCAGCATTTTTTTATTTGGTCTACATCTCACATTTTTTCTCCTCCTTGATCCAAATGCCTCAAACTGAGACTCATCTGTCTGTAATATGTCTGTAATATCTCTTTTCCAGTCATCCTCCGTGCACTGTCTGTGTTCTTTTGCCCATTTTGACCTTTTCTTTTTATTTGCCAGTTTCAGATATGACTTTGTCTTTGAAACTCTTCCTGGAATCATCTTTTTGTATTTCACCGGTATTTGGCCTATATTATTTAATATTATTTTGTCCTGGTTAGATCCAGTTTTGCTCTTTTCTCTCAAGACAGCGATGGATACTTGTGTATAAAATCTTCATATTCTTGGCAATCTGATGCATGGAATAACCTTTATTTCACAAAACAAAAAGAGACTGACGTGTTTCTTGAGAAAACTATTTTGTTTTGGCCATTTGAGAACCCAGACTTAAACTTTAGGAATAACAGTACCTTGCAGCCCAAATAGAGACAATTTACCTGGTTAATTGACCAGAATAATTGGCTTCAGGTGTGCTCACACAATTACTAAGTGTCTCTAATAACCAATTAGGATTTAAACGTGATTAATTAAGGATGTGCTGAAAGAGTTTATTATTGGGAGAACAGAGTAATGGCTGCTGAAAAAGGGCTTTGCAGTTTTATATGAATAATTAATGGTAAATCAATCATTTCCAGCAGTAATATGACATTTGCTTTATTAATGCCTTGACTATGGATTTAAATTGATTTAATGTCATCATAGTGAATTAAAGTATCAATTTCTATCAAAAATGTGAACATCTGTGGGTGATTCCAAACTTTTGCACACTCGTAAATGTGCATTTATGTTGTGTTTATAAGTGTGGGAATTTGCAGCAGCATGGAGGTTCAGGCAAATCGTCTGTCAGGTCATTTTGATGGTTTTGTGCATTCAAAAAGATTATACACATGCTTTGTTTTGTTTTGTGGTAGAAAATCATGTATGTTTTTCCTGAGGCCAAAAGTCATTTTTGTAATTTAACTTTTTATCAAATCTGGTTTTCATTTGCTACTAAAATAAATTATCATCATGATTTTCAAAGATGCAAGTTAGCATTAGATAAACCCCCAAAATCACAGACTTTCAAGAAAATAACACTTGGTTGTAGAAGATTTGTACACAAATCATTCTTGTTTTTAGAATTTTTTAGCTCTATAAAAATTTGTTTTTTAAAGGGGGGAAAAAAAATCTTGATTCTTCAACATAGTCCATATATTTTCCAAAAGTAAAAAAAAAAAAAAAAAAAAAAANTTAAATTCCATATCAGTCTCATGTTCCATCACATGCTCATTCATAAATAAGATCCCGAGCATTGCAAAATATCATTGTACTGTTGCTAACGCTATTTGCTTTTTCTCATAATAATTCTAATAATAATGTTGCAACACATCAAACTCATTCAGCTTCATTTAAAGGATTACATGATTGCATGCGTCAGGATTTTTACAAAAACTTTTTGAAACAGTTTTCAAAACCTGCTGGATAAAGTTCTAAACTCAAACATGCAGACTTGGTTGTTTTTTAATTTCTAGACATGAACAGTGACACACACAATTTCATATTCAGAATAAAGTAAACATTTTTATTCTTGGGGGAAATGAGTTTTATATTCCTCAAGGAAATTGAGTTCCCTCAGGTCAGAAGATTCTATTCCTCCACCGCCTCATCTTCCTCCCGTTCTGGCAGAAGAGATGGAGAAAAATGGAGAAATAACACAAACAGCCTCCTCCTTCAGGGTCTGTGCTCAGCAAGTCCAAGAGATAGGAGGTAAGGAGTTTTCTGGAAAGTGAAAATAAAAGAAGAGAAACAAATACTGCACTTCATCACTTCTGTGCCTGTCAAAAAAAAAAAAAAAAAAAAAAAAAAGAAAAATAGAACATGAGTCAAAAGTTAAGGTTATTAATGTTTCTTTACTGAATAAGGGTTAGAAAAGTCCTGGCAAAATATGAAATTTCAGCATTATGGCACTTTTTCCAGATGATTCCATGTTTTCTCATGCGACTGGCTGCATGATGATAAAACATTCCATCATTCCCAAATTTGCTACGTTTTCAGGTTTCAGCTTATTGCAGCATTCGTTGAAAAGTTGCTCGAAACAGTCAGAGAGAAAGACAGACAGAGGAAAACAGAGAGCCAGAGATCAGAAAGACAGGACAGATGAGCAGAAAGAGGACAGATGATAAGCAAGACAGACAAACACAACAGGTGACACACATGGACAGACATTTAATAACCAAAAGTTTGATCGAAGACATCCGAAAGGTGATAATGCTGATTTTTGGATACTTACTTTCATTAATTTCCCAGAATATTCTCAAATCAAGTAGAAAAATTGACAACTTTTTATAATTTGTTAGAGTTTTTTTTGCTCAATTCTTTCAGATTGTTTTTTTTTTTTCCAAGAATGAATAATTTTCTAGAACAATATTTGAGACTCCTCCAGAGGGTTAAATGAACCCACCACCCCATTTGTTTGAACCGAAGAAGCCTTTAAGGAACAACAGTAGAAGTTTGTTCTGGTTATGTCGCTTAACCTCGCAGACATCTTAATACCTGGATGATTGTTTTCTCATCAGGTTTTGAGGAAAGCAAGACAGCAATCCAGAGCATCAGATCACCTTCTCAATGACAAATCCAGCCTCCCTCCCTCAGGCCAGACATTTGGGGCAAAAGATTGTTAGATTCCCATTTGTTCCATGTGCAATATATTTGTCAAACTCTCGCAATTTATAAAGACATCTTTCATCCATCTATCATCCATACCCGTTTATCCAATTTATCCTTTTCAGGGTTGGGGGGCTGGAGCCAATCCCAGTGGTCATAACTTCCAGCTACTAGCATGTACAACATCTTTCAGTGGTACAATGCACGTCTTCTCAACGTTCACGTTTTCTCCAAACTAAAAAATATTTATGTCACGTGGACTTTTTAAGAATACTGTCATCATCCATCAAAAAATAATTACGTCCATCACGGTTTAAATTGACAGTAAAGAACAAAATGCATTTTATTTTCAACTTCCTGTAAAATTATGAAGGCAACAGAGTCTGTTTTGCTCCTCAGCACCAACAAAACGACCTGTTTCCAGAGAAAAACTCTATCACTTCCTGAAATTGCAAATACATGCAAAATCTGTTCAAGTTCATCTCGATCAATCACGTCAGTTCAGAGTTTTTCTAAACTGAAAATTCTTAATCTTCTTATTGTGTGTGAATGCAACAGCGAGAGTGAGACCAGGAAACAGACCAGGGGAGAGAAAAATGAAGGCTAAAAGCAGGGTGAGGAGGAGGAGGAGGAGGAGGAGGAGAAGGCCCTGAGCTGCTATTTACACAGACATCGAGGAGTTATGAGAAGACAGGATTCGCCAATAAGTTGTGTTCCAGCAGGCTGATGGGGGATGAATCTTTATCCCTGACATTCACCTATATTATCTCATATATTAAAGATTCCACACCCTGCTGCTCTTTTCACATCAGCTTTAACCAGACTGACAGGACGGCCAACTTCCTGTTCAACACCGTCTGTCAGGGCAGAGCCAATCACAAATGTCGGGAAAACGATTTGTAAAACACGGCCTGATGGCGTCTGATCATAGTTTTGGAAACTTTCTGATCCCAAAACCTGACTAACGCCTGCAATTCTCCAGCTGTGATGCTTGGAGATTCTTTAGCCACTCAAACCTTATCAACCTCGTTGTGCATAGAGTCGATACACACACACTTCCTCTTCCAGGCCCATTCAGAAACATATTTATTTCATGTTAAGAATTTCTTTTTTCCTTCAATTGGTTTACTTTAATTAAAGGTTATATTTTTGTTAATATTTTGAATGAAAGATCAAGAGGATTTTTTTTTTCACAGCCTATTTTGCTTTTATTTATCAAGGTTGCCAGTATTTGTGGAGGGCGCTTTACTTGAATATACGACAGCCAAAACTAGTGTCCATATGCTGAACTGACAGGAAAAAAAAGGAAAATCTGTAAATGTAATGCAGTCCACTTACTATTTTCTGATATTTCAATGTACTGTATACAGTGTACATGAATGTGTGTGTGTCTGCATCAGTGACAACAATGTCCACAAATCAACATTAACGCTCTGGGGGTAATGTTTGTTCTCTCTGTGACCCGGCCTGTTGCTCTTTAATTTGACCCGAGGGTCCTGCTGTTCAGCATGTTGTCTGCGTTCTGACCCTCATACTCCTGCAGGATGAGCCTTTAAAAAGCAGAAACGTTCTGACGTGCTGCGTTGCTGCAGGCTCGCCGATCTGCTTAGTCACATTTTGACCTCTGCTGGTGCTCTGCTAGGAAAAGGTCAAATGTACGGCCTGCCTCCATATGCAGCTACTGGTAAAGCTACAGATCTTAAATTGATCATTTGGAATCTCAAAATGTTTCCGGTTTTACTTTTCATAGAATTTGGCTTTTATTGATGTCCTGCATAGCAAAAACTTTTTTCCAAAATTATAATCAAACATGATGTGAAACAATGTTATCAAGGCTTGTTTTTTGTTAGTGTCAATCAAAATCAATCAAAAAAGGAATCATCAAGAAGTGTCATTTTCTTGATGCTTGTGCAGCAATCTGAAATTTTTTTTCTATCTTCTTTCTGGCTCCTGACACTCAATTCTAGAACATTCCCGTTGATTTGTACTGACTGCACAGGCAGATTTTCTTCACTCGTCTGTGGAAAATCTGACTTTAAGCACGCAATGGCAAAAAAAAAAATTGAGAAAGGAATGGAAGCTTTAAAGCTTTCTCATGATATTGAACTTGTAAATAATGTCTGTCGCCTTTCAGCTAAACAATTTAAATACACACTTTCTACTGAAAATAAAGGTTTAGGGTTCAATCGTTCAGATGGAAGAAGAGGGTCCTTATGGTCAAAAATAGATTTTCTGCTGCAGCTGATAAATGAAGAGAGTTTTTGATGAAGGCTTTCCAAAGAGCTTCACTTATCATTTCTTCATTAACTGGGATTCATGAGACACATTTAAATGCTTTAGACCTTATAAATGAAATCTCTGAAAAAAAAAAAAACCCCTTTAAGGAATCCTTCACTTCCTGCTCTCCATCACATTTCACACTTCTGTATTTCCTTTCATCCCTACTTCATCTAAGATAACATGACTCTATGAAACATAAAATGTGATGGTATATATGTAATAACTCCACTTTCTGAAGAAACTAGAGTTTATTTAATAAAAGATTATCAGTCTAGAACAGGTGGATCTAGATTGATATGTGTGATTTACACCAGACTTACAGGTAAATGGAGTTCAGACTACATGATTTTAGCTCTGATTATCCACTCATCAGATTGATGGTTGCTGTGTGTCTGAATCCTGTAGTGTGAAATGTGTTGTGACCCACATGTGACGAGTTGCAGCCAATGAGAGCGCAGGACGAGCGGGACAAGGGGAAACAAGCGGGGAGGAATTGCAACAACTGCAACAAAACCTCAGCAAGTACTTTGTCATTTCTTGTGTATTTTATATATATATATTTGTGATTTTTCATGACTAAACATTGTTTGGAGAAACCTGACATGCTCGCCCGGGATTCCTTCAATACAGCAAGTTGTGTAATGTGAAGAGTAACAGAAAATGTGACCAGTTTAGAGGTCATTTGGTGTTTAGTTTTTATGGTGACATTTTCTTTGTTTCTCATCAAGAAAAGTTCCTGAACCATTTTTAAACTCCAGGGAAGCTGATCTGCGATGGTTCAGGAACTGCTGGGTTTCTTTCTTTCTTTCTTTCTTTCTTTCTTTCTTTCTTTNGATCTGCGATGGTTCAGGAACTGCTGGGTTTCTTTCTTTCTTTCTTTCTTTCTTTCTTTCTTTCTTTCTTTCTTTCTTTGAAATCCTAAAAATCTTAAATTGGAGACAAGATTTTTCACTTGGCAGAAAAACTAAACTCTACTTTCCTTCGTTATCACTGTTTTAGTTTGAATACTTGAGTATGTTTTGCTGATAATACTCATTTACTTGTATTTCTACTTAAAAGAAATACTATAAAGGCAGCTTCTCTGTCTGTCTGTAGCACCAGCATCTCTTGAACCCGCCACTGTATGAAGTTGAAATTCAGCAGGTTCATTTCTCAGGGCTCAAGGACATGCAGTGTTGCATGTGAAGTTGTTAGGATGACGGTTCTCGAATTGAGCTGTGCCATAAAAAGAGTAGTCCGTGAAGTGCGTATGCTCTGAGTGAGGCAGTAGGATATGCTTCAGGCATGTCAGTGCCACGGTCTCAACCCAATATAGCAAACAAAGCTAGCTCACAAGGACATGCAGAGCAAAATTATGCAAAATTATGGCAGGCTGTGATGCACACCATAAAGTCCATCCAGTCTGGATACACTGTGGGCACAGCAGTAGGATACGCTCCAGGTGCGGTGTCATATTACGCTCCGGGCATGGCAGCATATGCTCCACTCCATGGGCACTTATGGCAGGCTGTGGCACACACCATAAAGTCTGGACTGGTCCAAACAGGCACATTTTCAATGGGCCTTACTTAAATAAAAGATCTAAGTATTTCTACTGGTGGCTGGATACTGACATACTTCCTTTCTACATTTATCCATAACAATTTAACTTTTCATAATGCTTATTTTTTTTATATGCTTTCCGTCCGGTTTATATATCTACAGGCTCTTCTGCTCTGACTCTTGCGCTTTGTACTATGTGTCGTGAAACAAGACATGACAGAGACTAAAAGAGATGAAGACGACGGAACAGCAGACTTTGTGAAGAAAGGTAAATGAGTAAAGTTAGACGCCTGCTGAGGCATCATGCTGTGAACAGAAATCTGACTCATCAAACGTCCCAATCATCTTCTCCCTGAGTGGAAAAATGGGAAAATTATAAATGCAGCAGTTCAGCTCCAGCCTCTTGCCACCTACACGGCACAGATGGTGTTTGCAGAGACATTTATCCATCAAAATACTTCTGCAGCAATCAGGCTCCTGAACAGATTCAGAACTTTGGAAGGAGTCAAACCGAGTTCAGCGGCTGTAGCAAAGCCCTGACGGGCCTCCAAGTGGATGTCTCCTCTTACCGACACTCAATCAAATGTGAAACTCTGGCCTTTGTCAAGCTGTGATACTTTTCCCCTGTGCTTTTACAGAAAACCCATTGCTTTCTAAGTATGAAAATATTTGTGTAATAGTGGGAGTGGAACGGGTGAAACTGTACTCGCTCTAAACGATGTGGTGAGGGGCGGGCGAAATTACCGTACTCAGAGGAAAGATAAAGAAAAATGTTGGTATGGAAAATAAGAGAAAAATAACAAAAGCCTGTAGCGGTGCGGTAAGCAGTGAGACCATATGTCCTTTTGGTGATCTCGTTAAAGTAAAGGTCAGCAACGGGCCCCGGGGACATTTGTCACATCTGAATGTTTAGGATTGGGTGTGACTTTGAGCTGTAATTTATCAATGACTGTCCAGGAAATGCTTTGGGATTTCCTGAGTCATCAGAAAACTTTGAAGCGCAAGAAACCAAAACATACAAGAAAATAAAATTATCGGGTGAATGAAAAATTTGTACTTTGTCCTGGGTGCTAAATTGTTGCTTCCACCAGGTTTATGGCAGCAGTGATTTGACTGGCCCTCCAACAGGAAGAGCTGAGTTATAATAGCAACAAACCATGAGATACCATGAATCTTTTGGAACTATATTCCCTAGTGGAGACATACATTCACGTTACGCTTTTTATTGTGCTTAAATGCTAAAATTACATAACTTCTAAAACAACCTGAATACATGTTTTGTTCGTGATGATGGATTACCTATCCCAAGAGTGTTTCAAGTATCAATAACGTACCAGAATTAACTGAAACCAATGGTGGTCTGGAAGGCAGGAAAAACATTTTTAATTCACCGTTCCAATAGTATGCTTTGAGAAATGATTGTCAGTAATGTTACATGTATGAAAATTGAATATATTAGGCTCAAACATGCAAAATGGATGGTATGGTCCTTTAAGGTTTGTTGCGCTACAAATCTGGTTGGGACTTCCTTCTTTACCTAGAACTATGGTGGGATTGTCAGATTTAGTGTTGGAAATATTGTATGTAGCATCATGAGTGGCCTAAAGAAGTAATTACCAGAGGGAAAGCAGTCAACAAAAAGGGCTAAAAACAAAAGGGACCAATGAAAGAAGATGAAGATTGGGTAAAAAAAAAAAAAAAAAAAAAAAAGAGAGAGAGTGAGAGATGGAGGAAAGAGAGAAGAGGGAAAGTTGTATTTACATCATTGTCAAGTTTTAATTTGAGCCATTATTTTAGCAGCAAAGAGAGAAGGAGAAAGGAAGAAAAGGAGAAGAGGGTGATTAGAGAAAAGCAGAGTTTTCTCCTTGTTGCCATGGAAAATAGAGTTGGATCTTCATGCAATTGGCAAGATATGAGAATAAAATAACATCAGTCAATTTGAATAATTTAAGCCATTTTTGGGTTATTTTCTTGTTGCCAAACCAGCGTGACCAATAGATTTCTTTTGGCTATTGAGAAAATGGAATAGAAATAAAGGTTTTGATTAACTTCACATGACATTTTAAGACTGCTAAAATTTTGGCAGAATCCATGATGCTTTTCTAATGAGTCAGACACAGCAGCATTCCTGTAATCTTGTGCATGTCCTCTGTTTCATTACATTCTATCTGAAACTGACTTTGGACACTATAATTCAGGGGTGGCAAACTCCTGAGACTCAGAGAGCCAAAAATAAAACCCTGTTATGCCAAAGAGCCACAAGATGCCTTTATGCACCCCTCCCCCCATTATTATTATTATTATTATTATTATTATTATTTAAATAAGCATTAATACAGGTCTCTTTAATGACTCTAATTTTTCGTGTATATTTAATCCATTTAGTTTGTGCTGGAGTTCAGGACCATTGGGAAACTTGTGGTTGATGCTAGGATGCAGAGAAGAAAATGACGGTGAAGATTTGAAGCTTTAAAATGTGACAGCAATGTCTGACATAACAGGAAAAATGATTCATCATTTCTTTCCACAACAAAATATAAATCCTTCCATGCTGGTAAAAACATTCTGTGCTCCTCCTCGTACTTTTGTTTAATTTTGCACTTTGCTGGCCGCCATGGTCAAACTCAGGCTATTAACAGACTGGCTAGGCTAGTTGGAGAAAGTGTTGCATCCATGCTGAGCGCTGTGATCGTGACATTGCTGCACTTTTTTTTTTTTTTATCCGTAGTATCAGCGTGAGTGTTGTCTCGATCTCGTTGTGAATGAAACTTAAAGGAACAATATGAGCTGCACTGAACTGGGTCTGGACCTGCATGCAGCTTGAGAGCCGCGGGTTTGCCACCCCTGGTATAATTCATAAGGAATGAGCCAAAGTGTAAATCTGACCTGCTGAGGATAGTTTCAACAAATGTCAAATTTTATTAATCGTATGAGTTCTTTAATGGAATAATCATTCATTCAATAACCTGATGTATCCCAGAGTTTCGCTTTACATTGACAAGTATTAAAGCTGTGTTAAAGGACCATACTGGTGATTGTGCATGTTTGAGCCCAATATATACAGTCCACATACATGTTACATTACTGACAACCATTTCCCAAAATATACTACTTTAGGTAAATTTTAGAATTGCTTTTCCTACCTTCCAGTCTGCTATTGTTTTCAGTTCATTCCAGTATGCATTAAAATAAAACTGTAGACACTTGAAACATGCTTGAGATACATAATATATCACCGATGCAACACAGAGCTGCATGGAAGACAATGTATTTCTCTGCCAGAAAGTATGGTCCCAGGAGAAAAAATGAAGCTGAGCATCCCTTCTACAATTATATAAAAGTGCTAGCTAGCTTTGACAACGTTGAATTTTAAGGTGGTGTGTCACCTGAACTTTGAAAGATTAGGGGATGTGAAAAAATAATAGGAAAACTAAAATAATAGTTTTTGCTTTGGAAGTTGGTTGTCAGTAACGCCACAACATACAATGTTGTATGTACTGGATTCAAACAAGGTTTTATGAGAAAATTCAATGAAAAACAAAGCAAATATGACTTTCTACTAACAGCCATCACCATCCATGTTTTTGCATAACAGCTGTAAAACTGTAAATTAATGCATTAACGTGCTTAATTAATGCCCTTGTGGCTATAAAATGTTAAGTGGTGAATAATTTATGGTGATTATGGATGAACACAGATGAGCTGAAGTGCCTCTTGTGTTTAATCCAGAGGTGAACAGCAGATGTGTGTGTGCTCTGTGTGTGTGTGTGTGTGTGTGTGTGTGTGTGTGTGTGTGTGTGGTCGAATCAGTCAGATTCAGGTTCAGTCATTCCATCACGGAAACAAGACAGTGTGTCGATGCACATCAAAGCGTCCTTGATATGCGCCCTGAAACTACACGTGAGAAGAAAAAAAAATTATTACTGTTCCTAGAAGCGAACCTTGAATTACACCGTGTGCAGGTGAACAAAACACCTTTGGCCAGATACAATGGGGGAGCAATATGATCAGATTGCCTTTACACGCACAATTACCTTCAGTCATAAAGTTAGAAGGAGGTTATGCATCCCGGTGTTTTTTTTTTTTTTNGTTTTTTTTTTTTTTGCTCAGTTTCTCAAAATGTGCCAAATGATGTGACAAGTTTGGCAGATTCGTAACCCTCAGTTTCAATCAAGTCACTTTAAAGTCAAATTTATTTGTATCCCAATATATCACATATGATGTAAGATGGGATTCATAAAGCTTAGCGCAAAATTTAACATGTAGAAAAGATAAGAGATAAGATAATGATTTATTGACCAGCATCGGGGGAAATTCATGTTAAAGCAGCACAAAGGTGACAGAAAATAATATAAATATAAGAATATAAATTACAAACAATATAAATTTGCTAAAAAAAAAAAAAATTGACAAAAAAAGGATAGATCCTATTTACATTTTAATGACAGACTTATAGCAGCACAGTTAACATGGCTGTATGACAATATTTGCCTTATCGGCACTTTAAATCTGGTGCTGCATTTTATGAATCCCTCCCGAATAAATCATATCTCATCTATTTTATGCCTGAAATGGAACAAAATTTGCTGATGTGGCCAAATAACAACCAGCCATACAGCCAATCTGTATACGCCCACATGGTCCTGATGCTGTCTTCATGTGATCATTATAAACTCCCACTTCCTGCTTCTGAAGTCATAATTAACACGCCACATATTCAAGTTCTCTTTTTTTTTTTTTTTTTTTTGGAAATAAACAACCAAATAAAGCTGTGGAAGCATTTTTTTTTTCTCTCCCTGGGAACAAAGGCAGAAATGTATGTAATTGTCACATATTTATGATGCTTATCTTCATTGATATGTCCCCACTGGACTTCTCAACGTGTGTGTGTGTGTGTGTGTGTGTGTGTGTGTGTGTGTGTCTTTAGCATGTGTCCATCTGACTTTACACATAAAACAGGATTATTGGATATTTTTATTGATTCCCAAAGAGTGGCTCTTGCAGTGTGTGGTGTGTCATTTATTGAAAGAAAAAAAGTTTATTTTTGTGTTAATATGACTAGCCAAGTCCTCATTAGTGAGTAAAGCATCCTCAAAATGCCACGGGTGTCTGCTAAATTTCTTAGGAAATGATAATTGCAATACCACAGGGCCATGATCAGAAATGACAATGCTCTACAGTCCTTAATGAGGTCAGTAATTGTCCATTATAAAATAGTCCGTCTGTGAAAATGAATGATGCACTGGTGAGAAAAAAGAAACCTGGGTAAAGAAAGTGCCAAGGATCAATCATGTTGTATATATGAAGAAAATAATTTATAATTCTGGCTGATTTGGATAAATTGTAAGGAGTTGCTGAGGATCGTTTAACACAGAGTCAACGACAGTTCAAATCCCACCTAAAAGGAGCTTATGAATGTTTAATTAGGTAGTGATAATTATTGATTTTTTCTTCTCAACTGTATTTATTTGTTTCAATATGTTGAATGCAATTTGTACAACAGTGTATTAGAGCCATATAAGATGGGGGAAAAAACAAGCGGATTTTATTTTGAGTTTTTAAACTCGCAGATTTGTGAGTTTTAAAACTTGAAAATTTGCTAGTTTTAAAAGTCCATATGCTCATGATAATTCCATGATTTTGTGCTAAAAGCACAAGTATTTCTTTATTGCTAAATCCAATGGAAAAAAATTTAATAAGGTCATGTACTCGCAAAAAAAAAAAAAAAAAAAAAAAAAACTCCCAAATTTGCCAGTTTAAAAACTCACAAATGTGCAACTTTTTAAACTGGCAGATTTGTGAGTTTTTAAACTTGCAAATTTGTGAATTTTTAAACTCGCAAGTTGGCAAGTACATGACCTTATTAAATTATACCTTTCCATTGGATTTAGCAATAAAGAAATACTTGTGCTTTTAGCGCAAAATCATCTAATTATCATAAACATGTGGACTTTTGAAACTGGCAAATTTTCAAGTTTTAAAAGTCGTAATAATGTCCCCCTTGTTTTTTTCATCTTATATGGCCCTAATACGCTGCTCTAAATTTGTCATATGTAAAGTTTTTTTGTTTTTTTCCCCAACAAAAATACTAACAAAAGAATAACCCCAAAAACTGATCTAACAAGCAGATAGTAGATAATCATACAAATATTTATAAAACAGAAAGAAAGAAGAAGAAGAACAAAAAATGATATTACAGTGTCATAATCTTGGATATTATCGTAAACAGCAGACTCTCATCAGGACAGATGGTTTGTTAAGTAAAAGACAAATTTATCATGTCAACTCTGCAAGCTGAATCTTATTATTATAATTGGGTATTTTTTTTTTTTTTTTTTTNTTTTTTTTTTTTTTTTTTTTTAACAAACTATCCCCTAAAATGCCAATTTGGGTATCAAGGGAAATTCAGCTGGAAATTACAACTTGTTTTGGCCTTTCAGGTGCAGGAAACTCATGAATACGATATTTGTGATGGCACAAGTTGTGATGAGAATGCGTCTTCATCCAAAACGAAAAAAGAAATTAAAATGTCTGTGTGGGTGTTTAATGGGCTTCAGTGCTGCTCATTAAAACACACAACACATGTAGCCTGCTGCACATCTTTTGCTTTTTAAGCATCTCACAGTTGTCATGCATGCTCATATATTTGTAGTGTTTATTATAAGCAGACTTGGGTAGTAATGGATTACATGTAACGCAGTACATAATCAGGATACAAAAAAATATTCCATGACAGTTACAGAGAAAAAAGTGTAATCAGATTACAGATACATAGTAGAAAATGGGAATTACTATCAGGATTACACTTGAAAATAGAACGATTTTCTGCCAAGCACATGCATGTATGCATAACATCTCTCTGGCTCTTCTGTTTACGAGCATCGCTATGGGCACCAGTAAAAAAAAAAAAAAAAAAAAAAAAATGCTTTTACCGTGTGGAAATTTCCCCACTACGTTGTCTTTAAGGCAGAAAAGTGGAATAATATCACAGTGTAATTTATGCCTTCTAGCTGTGAAAATACCAGTGGTGTGTGGTCAGGGCCAGCAAGGCCTTCTCTGCTAGCCTAGAGATTGTCAGAATCATCAAATTATGTTTTTATAATTTAATATATATTTTGTTAATGCATGTAGTTTACAAAGTTCATTCCCATCAGTTTTGTTATTAACATCATTTCATTGCTACGGTACTCTCTCCCTCAGTTTCGCTGCTTCCAGTGCAGCTCATATAAATTAGAGTTTTTACCCAATCAGATTTTCCACCTGTGCTGTCTCCGGGTAAAAAAATCCAGCCTGAGGCCTTCAGAATCTCCAGTGAATCTCCTCTGCTATTCAAGCAAATGGGACAATGTTGTTGATTGTCATATTCTTTAACCAATCAGATTTCGAGTTTGCCATGTTGGGCGTATTCTTTTACACATCAAGGCCTTCTAGCTGGCCTTGGCCTACGTCATCAGAGTACAGCATTATGCTAACAGCTAAACAGCCTGCCAGAAATTCATCAGAAGAAGAAGAGAGCCAGTTAGCTTAGCTAACTCAAGTAAACCTAGCTAGCACATAACATAGCATTAATGTTTATTTAAACTTTCTTTCTTGACGTTTAGATTTTTAGATATAGTGCTTTAGATTTTTTGTTTCAATTTTTACTTAGTCCTGTTGTTTTTGTTTTAACTCACAATGGCTGAAGGAGGAGAGGAAATGGATTAACTGACAACGCTTTTTTTCACATTTTGGAACTGAAACGCACCGATGTACTGTACAGCCGTGTCGTTAAACTCTTTCTAAAGACAGAAAGGAGGATGGACTTTGTCTTCAGATGATGAGCAGCTTTGGTAAGTTTGATGGATTTTTATGTGGCTGGAATCTGTGGAGAAGCCTGTTGAATCTGATTGTGTTATTTGTGTTTTATAGCATTTTTGCTTACTCGCTGGTCGTATGAGTAAATGCGATGGTGATGGTTGTTGTGAGTTTGTTCTTATTTCTTTGGTCATGACAATGATTTGGGCTATGCCATGTTTATATGTGATGCAGCATCCTGTCATAATGCGTAATAATGCTACATCCTATTCATGTCTCTGTTGTTAGTGTGTTGTAACTGACATAGGTGTTGATCCTCATGTTAAATGACTTTATTCCACTTAATAAAGGTTACTGTCGCTGTGAATATGGGGTTGTTATGTTGAATAACAGCAGCATATAGCCCTAGTGTCATGATGAGCTTAGTAGAAGGTGGATTAATTGCAGGAGGATCACACTGAAGGCCCAGGTGTAAAATACACGGCCCGCCACTGGAAAATACTGTCAGCATCTAAAAACTAATGTAGTATAATCTAAAGAAACATTTGCATGTTAGATCAACCACTATGCTAACTACACAGAAACCAGGTATCCAAAGCTAATGTTAGCCAAAGCTAACGTTAGCCAGCATTAAAATATCACAGCTATCAATTATTATTATTACTATTATTATTCTTATTCTTATTATTATTACTACTACTACTACTACTACTACTGTAGTGACTCTAAATGAAGCACAGAGATTCTGTTAGTCTGATGATTTATTATATGAAAAAAGAAACTACTGTAGGTCTTAGCAACACCATAAGTCAGTTATTATCTTTTTTTTTAGTTTCTGATTTGTTAAGACCAACCACGATGCTAGCTACACAGAAACCAGGTATCCAAAGCTAATGTTAGCCATACCACAACTACCAATTATTATTACTGTTGTGACTCCAAATGAAGCAAGAGATGTTATTAGTTTGATGATTTATTAAATAAAAAAAGAAACTAATGTAGGTTGTAGCAACAACATAACAGTAAATTAGCATCTTTTTTTTTTTTTANTTTTTTTTTTTTTTAGCTTCTGATTTGTTAAGACCAGCCACAGTGCTAGCTACACAGAAACCAGGTATCCAAAGCTAATGTCAGCCAAAGCCTAACATTAGCCAGCATTAAAATATTACAACTACCAGTTATTATTATTATTATTATTGTAGCAACTCTTAATGAAGCACAGAGAGATGGCTGTTAGTTTGACGATTTATTAAATAAAAAAAAGAAACTAATGTAGGTCATAGCAACAACGTAACAGTCAATTATCTTCTTTTTTTTAAGCGACTGATTTGTTAAAGAAATACTGTGGATGCTCTTAATCTATGTAAAAAAAAAAAAAAAAATAAAATAAAAATAGAGCATTTTGTTTTTACTTTATAAAAGGACCAGATTTTATGTCTGCTTTGTGTTCTGTAATTTCATTTAGAAATGGAAGGCCTACTGCTTGAATATAATTTTCATGTGCCCATTTTCATGTCTCCTAAGGTTATCTTACATTGTCCCGTTGTTTTACAGAATAAACTTAAATAAAATCTCTATAAAATATATAAAAGTCACCTTATTGATTGAAGTAATCCAGAAGTAACGGAAAGTAATCAAGTTAGATTACTTTAATATTGGACTAGTTGGATTATGTTACTGATTACATTTTTTAGCAGGTAATTAGTAACTGTACCAGATTACATGTTTAAAGTAATCCTCCCAACCCTGTTTATAAGTAAATAACCAACAGATACTGAATGGACAAATGGGAAATATGAGACAGTTTTTCTCAGCAACAAGCAGCAGCAGGGAAACGCTGAGCTCCTTCAAATCCCTCGTTTCCACTCAGACTAATGAGCTAATAATGTTTGTAAGCAATTGTCCACCAGCTCAAATCAGCACACACACACACACACACACACACTTTTACCTACACAAGATCATCCATCTAATTTGTAGAAAAATCACATGAATGAATGGAGTTGTATCAACATTTAGGAACCATCTGCAGTGTAAAGTCACAGTTTTCACAGTTTTTGTTTTTCATTTGTTCCCTGAAAAGCTGCAGTCTTTCCCATATTTAGCAAAAACTGATTTAATTATTTAATTAAGGACTGATCAGAAGAAAACAGTTTGGATTGTGTCAGGATAATTAGTTCAGAATCGCTGGAAAACAAATCTTGTTCGGTTGAGTTCATGAGATAATTATTTCACACGTGTCATGATGAGAAATGAAAGCTAGCTATTTTAAAATATTTATTCTGTGATCGTGAGGAAAATGAAAGATCAAAATCACCATGTTACAGCTTTTTGCAGAAATTATTTGGCATTTACTGGGGTTTAACAATGAACAATAGAGCATCTTTGTTGACATTTAGACTTTCTCAGACTACCAATGTGTAGATAAGATGATGCTGATTCAGCAGTATGAAGCAGTTTTGATATTTTCAACACCTCTGGATTCCAATCCAGAAGAAGACAGTGGGCACAATATGATGAATTTGCATGATCAACCATTTATACACATCTGATTTCAAATAATGGTAGTAAAAGTCTGGAATCATATCAGCAAAAAGCTGAACGGCCAGAAAAGCTTTACGGCCAGATGAAAATGCCAATAATGTCAGGGATGAATAACTCCATAATTGTCACTGTTTCTCCACACCACCCTTTCTCTTTTTAGAATCCATTTTTCATCTAAGCACCAAGAAAATNCTGTTTCTCCACACCACCCTTTCTCTTTTTAGAATCCATTTTTCATCTAAGCACCAAGAAAATTATGAAAGAAAAAGTTGGGGCTTAATTTAAGTTCATTTTAATTAATATTATATTGTGTAGTGCAAAGGCCATCGGCCAGCCCACCTATCAACTCTCAATGAGCCCAATGCCGTGTCAACCCATCGTTGTCAAGGAGATGACGGGAGGCTGAATGTGATTGGACCAAACCAGAGTAGATTCTCATACATACACTGGAGCTGTCGGACATTTGGTTTCACTTTCTCTGCTGCAGTGCAGAAAGTGGAGAATTTTGACTCGTTGCGTCGGAGCGAAGTCTCGCAGATAATTCAAATAAAAAAGTAATGCAGAGTGCAGTCAAATGTAACGGTGTAAAAATATATGTTTTTCTTCATAAATATACTCAAGTATGAGTTAAAAGTATCCTGCAATAAAACTACTCAGTAAAGTACAATTTTGTAAAAAAAAAAGTTACTTCAGTAAATGTAACAAAGTAAATGTAACACATTACTACCCATCTTTGCATATGATATAATAAAACATGCTTTTTCATCCATCCGTCCATCCATTTCTATATATACTGTATTTGTAGATCAGGTCATCCCAACTTCTAACTCAGAGTTTACAGTTGCACTAAAAAGTTGTTTTGTCTCTTCCTGTGGGAGCTCAGAGTAGGCGGGGTCATCTTGTGGCGAGGACTTGCAGGAACACCTTTCCACATGTAGAAAACTGAAGAAACAAGCTGTGATCCTCTTCGATAAACTGCTGAGGGATTTTATTGTGAAAGGTGTAAATGTAGCATCAACATCACCAGGATGCTAGCTTAAACCATCATGTTGGAAAACCTACAAATTTTTGTTGTTGTTGATTATAAAGTCCACGGAGGAGTTTGTTTACTTTTCATATCCCAAAGGCGTAAAAAAAGAGAAGAGATCAAACAGAGTAGGGGTTCTCAATCCTTGTCCTGGTACCACAGCATGGTTCATTGTCCATCTCTTCCTGCTCTACCAACACTAGATTAGCTGAGGTCTGCATGGTTGGGTGTACCGGTGTTCCATGTGAAGATGACTGCAGTCTTCATGGATTGTGGCTGACCTGGTGTGTGTGTGTGTGTGTGTGCGTTGACACACAATAGGTGACATGATGTGTGTGATGACAGTTGTCCAAGGTATGTCAGTCATGTTTTATTGTTCTTATATTCCAATATTTATATCTCTATGTGGACATAAATTAGAGTATCTATATTGCTGTAATAACTTTGTCTTTGGCAGAGTAGTGTGTAGCAGTAGGAAGTAGAAATGGGAAAAATGCAAAAGGGAAAGAGAACCAGACAGTGAGGAAGACTAAAATAAAAAATAAACCTGATCCTGAACAGAGGATCAGACACGACAAAAAGCCAAAACGCCAACTAAATTAGACAATTATTTGGAAGCAAAACACATAAATTTTCTGGGTGTCTCTGTGGAGTCAGAGATGCTAAGTAGAGATGGGTAGTGACCAGCTTCAGGCTCAGAGCCACACACACACACACACACACACACACACACATACACACACACACACACAAAACCCTGCATGTCAGCCAAGTACAATGTCTTTTGTTATTAAAAACCCTTTTAAAACATTAATGAGCACAGCGCAGCCACAATAATTATTAAAGCTGGTTATAAAGAGAAGAGAGCTTCTTTTTGTCACAATGAGAGGCAGGTGAATCCAAATGCAGACCACAGACACCAGAGTTAGATAGAAAAAACAATATAAAGTCTTTATACAGCAGAGTTTGCACAGAGAATAACACACTAAATAATGGTACAGAGTCACATAGAGTCATAGAGTCACATAAAAATAAACAGTTGCGACCACAAGCAGGCATAAATTTACAGAGAGCAAAGAAATAATGAAAAAACTCTTAGTCTTTCAATGGTTGATTCGCATAGAAATATACTGAAGAAATATTATACAAAGGAGGAAAAAACAACAGTTTACAACATAAATCTACACCTGAGGTGCGAAACAGCAGTGTGAAGACTGTGAAGCCAATATACTAATAATTTGTATAAAACAGCGTGTGACGTAGCACGCATTAACAACAGGAAGTGAAACCAATGACTAAGGCTGTACAAAACAGCTCCACAACAGAATGAAACAAAAAGCGAAATCAACACGAAGTTGAAGAGCAAAAAAGTCCCACAAACAAACAGGCATGAATAACTCAGAGGGAAGCAAACAACGAGGGAGTAAACTATCTGACAGAGGAGCCAAGACCAGGCAGGAACCAGACAAAACAAGACCGGAGATTGGGAGCTGACAAAGCGAAAGCAGGAGCTGCTGAGACGATCTAGCGAGGAGCATCAGTTGAGCTGCTGCTAAAATGCAGACACCCAAATGAGCAGATTGGCTGCAGCTTGAAGAGCTGCACCTCAGAAGGTGAGAGAGGTGAGCAGGTGAGTCCCCAAGGTGAGGGAGGAAACTGCGATCAAGCTGGTGCAACTTCCCCCCCCCCCCNCCCCCCCCCCCCAGGGACAGCACTGGACGTCCCTCCAGGTTTGTCTGGGTGAAGACGGTGGAAGTCCTTGATCAAGTCCTTGTCCAAGACAAGATGAGCAGAGATCCAGGATCGTTCCTCCGGACCGTACCCCTCCCAATCCAACAGATATTGAAGACCCTACCACGCCGTTGGGAGTCCAGAAGTTTGTGAACAGTGAAGGCCGGGGCTCCGTCAATGATGTGGGNACGCCGTTGGGAGTCCAGAAGTTTGTGAACAGTGAAGGCCGGGGCTCCGTCAATGATGTGGGTGGGAGGAGGGGGTGGAGGTCCGGAACAGCCTCACTCTGGAAACATGGAAGGTGGGATGGATGCGCAAGCTGTGCAGTAACTGAAGGCGAACAGCCTCTGGATTCACCACTTTACAGATAGGCAATGGCCCTATAAAATGGGAGGCCAGTTTGCGGGACTCAACCTTGAGTGGGAGATCCCTGGTGGACAACCACACCCTTTGTCCAACTTGGTACTTGGGAGCAGGGGAGCGCCACTTATCACCCTGGTCCTTAAAACGAACTCGGAGGAGTGAGACATGGGCCAGGTACCACACCCTGCGGCAGCGCTTGATAAAGGATTGAGCAGAGGGAACGGAAACTTTCTCTTCCTGAGCTGGGAAGAGAGGGGGTTGGTAACCCATGCAGCACTGGAAAGGCAAGAATCCCTTGGAGGAGCGGGAAGGGTATTGTGAGCATACTCAACCCATAACAGGTTCTGACTCCAGGAAGCTGGCTTTCTAGAGCAGAGGCAACGAAGAGCTGTCTCAAGTTCTTTGTTCAACCTCTCAGTCTGACCATTGCTCTGGGGGTGAATCCTGAAGAGAGGCTGACAGTAGTCACCAAGAGCTTACAGAATGCAGAACCTAGAGGTGAACTGGGGCCCTCTGTCAGAAACGATGTCCGAGGGTATTCCATGGATTCGAAACACATGCTGTAAGAGGATTTCTGCTGTCTCTTTGGCTGAAGGGAGTTTGGGCAGGGCAATGATGTGTGCAGCCTTGGAAAAATGGTCAACAACACTGAGGATAACTGTGTTGCCCCAAGAGGCGGGGAGACCAGTGACAAAGTCAACAGCAAAATGCGACCAGTGGCAACTGGGAACAAGTAAAGGCTGCAGAAGACCGGGAGTGGCCCAGCAAGAGGTTTTATTCTGACTACAGTCAGTGCAGGCTGCAACATATTCCCGTACATCCTTTTCCAGTTCAGGCCACCAGAATCTTTGACTGACCAAAGTTATGGTACAGGCGACCCTGGAATGACAGGCTATATGAGAGTTATGACCCCACTGGAGGACTTGAGACCACAGGTGAGCTGGTACATACAGACAATCACTGGGGCAGGTGCTGGGTCCAGGGTTAGATGAGTGACTCTCTTGCACTAGCCGCTCAATATCCCAGGTGACAGTTCCAACCAGACAGGAAGCAGGAAGCTTCAGATCGTTCAGGGCCAGGCAGATCAAACTGTCAGGACAAGGCATCGAGTTGGATATTGCGGGACCCCGGACCGTAAGAGAGAGTAAAGTTGAATCGATTAAAAACAGCGACCAGCAGGCTTGGCAGGAGTTCAGGCCTCTTGGCTGACTGGAGATATTCCAGATTTTTATGATCAGTCCAGACCAAGAATGGAAGCTCAGCCTCCTCCAGCCAGTGATGCCACTCCTTGAGCGCCATCTTGACTGCCAGAAGTTCACGATCCCCGATGTCATAGTTCTTCTCTGCTGCTTTGAGCTTATAAGAGAAGAATGCACAAGGGTGGATCTTGTTATCCTTGTTGCGAACAGACTGCCCCGATCCTAATGTTCAAGACATTTACCTCCATGATGAATTGTCGTGAGGGGTCAGGTAGAACCAGGATTGGATGCATGGTGAACCACTGTTTGAGCTCTTGAAAGGCAGATGCTGCAGCGGGAGTCCAAGAAAATCTGAGAAAGAAAGAAAGAAAGAAAGAAAGAAAGAAAGAAAGAAAGAAAGAAAGAATTTAACTTTAGCTTCGTTTGCTCTAGAAAATGGTACCATCTTCCGGTTTCGTGCATCAGCGAACCCAGAAAATTTCCGGCCAAGTCTGAAGTTGTTTGCATTCAAAATGCTGAAACGGCTGATTGTCTCAGACTTGTTTGTTTTTGGTAAACACACTAATGTCTCTAAATCTTTGTGGTAATTTAAAATGTTCCTCATGGCTTCATGTAGCAATTTGATATTGTTTTTCTTCCCTGATTTTCCATGTACAGGTGCATCTCAAAAAATTAGAATATCATGGAAAAGTTCATTTTTTTCCCGTAATTTAACTCAAACAGTGAAACTTTCATATATTTTAGATTTATTACACATAAACTGAAATATTTCAAGCCTTTTTTTGTTTTAATTCTGATAATCATGGCTCACGGCTCATGAAAATCAAAAATCCAGTTTCTCAAAATAATAGAATATTTCATAAAATCAGTCAAAAAAAGCATTTATAATACAGAAAAGTCAAACTTCTGAAAAGTATGTTCATTTATGCACTCAATACTTGGTCGGGCCTCCTTTTGCATGAATTGCTGCATCAATGCGAAGTGGCATGGAGGCGATCAGCCTGTGGCACTGCTGAGGTGTTATGGAAGCCCAGGTTGCTTTGATAGCAGCCTTCAGCTCATCTGTATTGTGGGGTCTGGCGTCTCTCATCTTCCTCTTGACAATATCCCATAGATTCTCTATAGGGTTCAGGTCAGGCGAGTTGGCCGGCCAATCAAGCACAGTAATACCATGGTCAGCAAACCAGTTCCGAGTAGTTTTGGCACTGTGAGCAGATGCCAAGTCCTGCTGGAAAAGGAAATCAGCATCTCCATAAAGCTTGTCAGCAGACGGAAACATGAAGTGCTCTAAAATCTCCTGGTAGACAGTTGCATTGACTTTGGACTTGATAAAACACAGTGGACCACACCAGCAGATGACATGGCACCCCAAATCATCACTGATTGTGGACACTTCACACTGGACTTCAAGCAATTTGGATTCTGTGCCTCTCCACTCTTCCTCCAGACTCTGGGACCTTGATTTCCAAATGAAATGCAAAATTTACTTTCATCTGAAAAGAGGACTTTGGACCACTGAGCAATGGTCCAGTTCTTCTTCTCCTTAGCCCAGGTAAGACGCTTCTGATGTTGCCTCTGGTTCAGGAGTGGCTTGACACTAGGAATGTAACACTTGTAGCCCATTTCCTGGACACGTCTGTGTGTGGTGGCTCTTGATGCACTGACTCCAGCCTCAGTCCACTCCTTGTGAAGCTCCCCCAAGTTCTTGAATCGGCTTTGCTTGACATTCTTCTCAAGGCTGCGGTCATCCCTCTTGCTTGTGCACCTTTTCCTACCACACTTTGCCCTTCCAGTCAACTTTCCATGAATATGCTTTGATACAGCACTCTGTGAACAGCCAGCCCTTTCAGCAATGATCTTCTGTGGCTTACCCTCCTTGTGGAGGGTATCAATGAGTGTCTTCTGGACAACTGTCAAGTCAGCAGTCTTACCCATGATTGCGGTAGTGTGTACTGAACCTGACCGAGAGATTCATGGTATTTATACTGCATAAATAGTGATTTACTCAAACTTGACGTGACATATTCTAATATTTTGAGATGTTTTTTTCTATTTTTTTGAGCTGTAGGCCGTAATTATCAAAATTAAAATCAAGAAACGCTTGAGACATTTTAGTTTACATGTAATGAGTCTAAAATATATACAGTTTTCATTTTCTGAAATAACTGACAAAAAATGTGAACTTGATATTCTAATTTTTTGAGATACACCTGTAGATGAAGGAGTAACACCTTATAAATGTGTAACTCACCATAGATTTAATAAAACATTGTCTTTAATGTCAAAAAAAACTTTATGGCATTAATTTATCTATTCTGCAAACAGGAATTGAATATGTGGAGAAAGAAGTGGAGACGGAGAGAATCAGAGAAAGTAAAATAGACAAAAATGCTAATAGATGACAAAGAGAAAAATAATTCAAAAGGATGAGAAAAAGTAGAAGAATAGTAGAGAAAAGGGGGTTTGGAGGGAGGAGTGAAAAAGACATTTGTCTGCACTGTGACAATCAAAGCTTTTCTGCCCTGTCTTACGCTCTGTCTCTCTGCTGGAGTCGTGCCGCCTCCACGAAATGTCTGCATGCCTCACTCAGCCTCAGACAGACTCCATATTATTACAAATGATGTTTTCCTCTCAGGAAAACAGAGTGAAGTTCAGAGTTTTCAGTGGAAAGACACACACAGATGTTACACAAAGCTTTAGCCACATTTAGAGGGATGTTTGGAATAATACTGTGGTCGTTTGCATAGGAGGACATGAAATGCTTCTGATTTCTTAGATCTCTGCCAAAGCTAGATGGGCTAATAATGAAATAAAGCTTATTTTCTGTTTTAAATTAAATGGAACATCCTGCCATGTCTGCCGTTAGAATGTTGTGTTGGATCAGGAGGCACAACGATGGGAAAGGCAAAGGTTTTTACCCAGCTGAGGATGGAGGGGGCCGGTAAAGGTCTTTGTCTGGTTTCATGGTGCAGAAATGCAATTCACTATATGATCTAACTAATACTCACCCCCCGATACACACACACACACACACACACACACACACACACTGTTTGAACTGTGTAGTCCATTAGGCAGATTGAAGACTATGGGGGTTGTGTCCCTCAAATGCTTGAGATTTGATGGATTTAGAGTATTAAACTCTAATTTATTAAAAAAAAAAGTACTGTACTTTTCAAAATATTTTCTGTTTTAATACGCAACCAAAACTCCATCCATCAACACGTCCATTCTCGACTTGCTTATTTTGGTCCGGAGGCAAGAGACGAAGCAAAGCCGCCTCGATATCTCTCTCCCTGGTGACATCCTGCAGCTCTTCCCAGGGGATCCTGAGGCAACCTGGGCCAGATGGGATATGTAATCCCTCCAGCATATTCTAGGTCTTCCCAGGTTTCCTCCCAATTGGACGTGCACAGAATACCTCCCAAGGGAAGTGTCCAGGAGGCGTCCTGATCAGATGACCGAACCTCAGCTGGCTCTTTTCAATGAGAAGTATCAGTTCTAGTCTGAGCTCCCTCCTATGACTGAGCTCCTCACCCAATCCCCAAAGGGTGAGTCCACACTGCAGAGGAAGCTCATTTTGTATCAGAGATATCATCCCAGACACCCGGAGTAATGATGATTTGAGTTTTAGAAATAACGATAGAAATAGAATTAACTAAAGTGATGTTAGCATCACTGGTAGCAGTAGCAGCATCGGTAGCTCTAAAAGACCATAACTGACAACCCAATTCATGTTATTTTGCCATATCCCCAAATCTTTCAAAATCAATTGTTCAGATGATACATCCACCTTAAAATTCAGTGTTTCGCCTGCTAACACATATGTCTGAATGTAGAAGGCACAGTTGTTATTCATTTCTTGATAAAAGCTGTCTTTTCCTGGGACTATATTTCCTGGCGGAGACATACATTGTCTTCTGTGCTGCTCCATGTTGGATCAGTTAAATAAAGTTACTTTGACATAAAAACTTAATAGACATGTTGTTTGATGTACTGATTACTTATTTCAAGCGTGTTTCAGGTCTCTACAACCTGATTTTAATAACGTACTGGAATGGACTGAAAACAATGGCAGTCCGTAAGGTAGGAAAAATAATCTGAAATTTACCACTTTGGTAGTATACATAGGGAAATTGTTTCACTAATGCAATGTGTATGCAGGTTGTATATTTAGACTCAAACATGCAAAACTGGTGGTATTGTCCTTTAACTATAGGCTATGTTAGTTTTAGTCTCCATTGTCTATGTTTTGATGCTGGAGCAGAGAGCGACAAAACTATACACAAAGATAGATGTGAGACAGAAGAGAGAGAATAATGGCAGAGGAGAGAGAGAGAGAGAGAGAGAGAGGAGAGCATATGCACAGAGACAACAGGGGTGACTGCATGACATGTTTTGATTTTATTTCCTCTCTTCTAAGACTTATGGGCAGCAACAACTGTGGTTAACGTCCTCTCGCTGCTGTTATGTTGCCATCAAACAAGTATTAGAGCCAAAAAAAAAAGAAAAAAAAAGAAAGACAAGAATACAGAGAGGCAAAATGAAAGAAGCAGTAAAAGCAGAGATGATGAACAGATAAAGGCAAAGAAATTCAGGGTGAGGAAGCAGAATATTTCAGGAATTGCTGTGTAGCTATTTTGCTGTACAATAGGTTGAACATAATGAAAAAAAAATATTGTGATTGTGCAAGTTGTTGGAAAACATAAAATAACCTTCAGGGTATCCTGTAGGTCAAGTTTTGGTGTTGGGGCCCACATGTAAAATATGGTCCTCCTGTCAAATATTTCTATCAGAGGGCCTGCTACACCATAAATAAAGAATGATATTGGTTCTATAATAAACAGATTGGTGGTTTTCAGTCACAAGACAATTTTACTGGCATGAATTTGTCTCATTTTTGTTTTTTTCCTCTAAAATATGGAGCAGTTAAGCTTCTAAGACTGATCAAATAAGTAATCAAATGGATCAACCTTTTAAGAAGGAACATTGAGAATCACAGTTAAAATTGATCGCACGCGTCAGATTCAACTGGTGGGAGATCGATGGTGGCCTAGTTTGAAAGCTTCTCTGTTTGTAGTCATTTCTCTGATATGGTCGAAACACGCCGGAGGTTCACTGTTAGTCTGCATCAGCTGAAAGCCTATTTCAGAGAAAGTCACAGCAAGGTCACAAACAGTTTCTGAATTTCATTTTCAGCAGCTTCATGATGACAAAGTGACCAAACCCATTAATCTCTGGCAGATGGAAGAGCTGTACTACAAAGTTAAAAAAAAAAAAAAAAAAAAANAAAAAAAAAAAAAAAAAAGGAAAGAAAAACTATGAATTAAATTTGTGGCTTGTAGGGAATAATAATAAAGCAAAATCTCTGTTCCGTCAGTGTAAAATGACATTTCAGCTTATCACTCTCTATATTTCCATACTGATGCACAAAGATAACATTTCAATAAACATATCTATATCAGCTCATGCACCTGATCGGTGAGGAAACTACAAATGAAAGAAGCGAATGTTCAACACTTTCTGCACCTTCAGCAAGTACTGCAAAGGTGCCCTTAAACATTATATTGAATGAACTGCTCGCTGGCCAAAATTAGAAGGCTGGGGCTGTGCTGTTCTCCCCAGTGTTATGTTAAATGCCAAAAGAGTTGACTTGTGGAGCTTCGACATGTCAGACCGGTCAAACTAAAGTCAAAAAGGCCATAATGGAGAAAGCCTGACCACCTCCACGTCTCAGTCTGAATGCTGCTGGAGCTCATGCTGCCCAAAGCTCAATACGGTTTGATTCCAAGGTTTGATACTCTGTAGATAAGAGGTTAGTCTCTGCCAAAGAAACAGAAAAGATACCATGCATAATTCTATGTTTTCTTTTATGCTGCAGCCCGTTTGTTGCCCTCAAGCTCCAACAAATCCATAGAAATGAGTCAATTCTGTGCTCACATACACATACACACACACATACTGTACACAAGCTCGCCTCTGCATTACTTCTAGCTCTGAACTGCTGACTAAAATAAATTGTCTTTCACCGTCTTTTCACACTGAAAACGAGGTATCCTGAGGTTGATGTGTGATTAGTACTTGTGTGCTATTTTTTCCTGCTTTAGTTACCGTTAGCGTTCCTGCACTTCGTGGAGATGAACTCCTCTGCTTTTGTTGTACTCTGTGAATAAAAGTGAGGCCGAGTGCTTGATAAGTACTTCAAATACACCTCAAAGGGTTTTTTTCCCCCCTCTGAAGGTCAGTTTGTTGGAATGCAGGCTCTAACGCTCACTCATCTTGTTTTTTTTTTTTTTNTTTTTTTTTTTTTTATATATCATCTTGCCTGATGCTGGATTGCCCACACAGCAGCAAACGAATATTTTGACAGTCAGAATATCACTGCAAGCTATGAAAATAATTGTTGAATATTTCTGCGCATGCTTGAAACTTGGATCGATAGAAACTCCAACTTTTGGAGA
Organism: Lucifuga dentata; assembly: GCA_014773175.1. NCBI lineage: Eukaryota > Metazoa > Chordata > Actinopteri > Ophidiiformes > Bythitidae > Lucifuga > Lucifuga dentata. Next base: position 1,427 of record VXCM01002248.1, on the reverse strand, counting down.
ACAGATTATTGCCCAAGGCTTGCTAGACNTGAAACTTGGATCGATAGAAACTCCAACTTTTGGAGAACAGATTATTGCCCAAGGCTTGCTAGACGTTTGCGTAGCATGTATGCTGGTGTTCATGTATTCATCTTAAATGTGTATAATCATCATCAAACATAGCTGCTGTTCTGTTCTTGTGCAATATTCAATATTCGTATCATCACGGTTATGTACTGTAAATAAATGTCATCTGTCTGTCTGTCATTGCAAAGTAAATACTATATTCTTTTTTTTTTTTTTTTTTTNTTTTTTTTTTTTTTTTTTTTGGTAAAATTTTTCAACTAATTTATATTCTTTCTCTGTCAACTTTGTACTGCTGCAACATGTGAATTTCCCCCAAGGGATCAATAAAGTGATATGATATGATATGATATGATATGATATGATATNCATGTGAATTTCCCCCAAGGGATCAATAAAGTGATATGATATGATATGATATGATATGATATGATATATGATATCTCATCTCATCTCATCTCATCTCATCAATTTAGAGGGGCTGGTTATTTACAGGCAATTACTGGTGTCCATACTTCCAGGACAGATCTAGGAAAAGTCAAAGTCAATGTGACACTGGTAAAAAAAAAAAAAAAAANAAAAAAAAAAAAAAAAAAGAAAAAAAAGTCAATCACTGTGAACCTTTATTCTATTCAAAACAGCATGGCCTCAAGGTGTGCAGCTGGGTAGCTTTGCCATGAATTTCGATCAATCCAATCGTTACTTCAAGAAATGGCCTCGTGAGACTTCTCAGGCTGCAAGAGATCTGACCAAAATTTTGACTTGTCATACATCCATCACATTGACCAGCCACTTATCGGGCTTCACTGTCCTCCTCAAACTGCTCATCCAATGACAGCCCATTGGCTGAAATTTGTATGGTGTTATTTTCCTGCCATAATTTGAGAGCATTAGTTATCAGTTTGAGAGCGTGATTTTCCCTTAAACACTGCTTTCACACATGGATTTCCTGATTTCCACTGCTCGTACTTAAAACTATGTGCTCAGACTCAAAGTACTCGTGCACAAACCTGTTTGCTCTCAAACGAACCTGTCTGCTCTCGCACAAAACTTAGTGTCACAATCCTGCCAAAAGGAGGATTTTGGCAGGATTGCCAAGCCAGCTGTCAGCAGCGCGTTGGAGTTCAAAACCTTTTCGATGCCTCAGGAGGATCATTTCAGTCTGATGTATAATTTCATCCATTCAGTTCAGATTTCACATTTTCTAGGCTAGGCTACATAAAACACTGAGCTTGTATCTGCAGTAGCATTTGTAGAAACTACATGTTGTTAATATCTCTCTAAGTATTTTCATATCTTTGAAACTTGGATCGATAGAAACTCCAACTTTTGGAGAACAGATTATTGCCCAAGGCTTGCTAGAC
>VXCM01002247.1:25197-48236 GCA_014773175.1 Lucifuga dentata | reverse complement strand
CATGTTGGTCAGGAGAGAATAAAGGATGAGATTGTGGCTCTGTTGCAACAAGTGGAAGAACACAGTGATGATTTGACACTGGAAAGGTTCACAGTTTCTGGTTCTGTAATCCACATTTCCAAATACCTGATTATGGAGGTAACAGGAATGTGTATGGGAGACCGGCCAGTCGATCAGACTGGTAATATCCCTTGATGTCCAGCTGCATCTTCACCGGAAACTGTTAGTGTGAGGCTAACTTCTTGCTACTGTTTGCAAAGTTCATTTTGTTTGTTGAGGAAATTTGTTACCTGTGAGAAGTTCTATGTCCCCTATTCTCTCTACAACCACTCCACACGGAATAATGTCAAATCATTGCCAATGTGCTTTCAGAACAAACTATGCCTTAAGCTCCAACCCTACGCTGTGATTGGACAGTGATTTCTTTTTCATTCTGACACTAATAATGCAGCAACTTCAGCAAAAGAAATGAGAGGGTTTTGCATTAGTATTGGCATGTCTATGCTGCCCCCTGCTGGACAACAGTGATAGTGACAACAGTGAAATGAAAACCCCTTGATCTTTTCTTTTCACTGTGCTGTGATTTGATTATGTGGTATGAAAAATTCATGTCACAATGAAAAACAATTAATTCAATCATTCAAACAACAACAGCAACAAAAACAGTTTGCACTACTATACCTTATGTTTTTCATTTAATTATGACACAATGTGGAAAGGAAATACAAATGAAAATGTATTGTATTTCATAGATGTGTATTATATTCCACTCTAGTCTTTTTATTTTAATTGTGTCCCTTATAATCTTCCATAAATTGCAGCTCGCGCTGACGGAATTTTTACAGACCCAAGCCATTTTCCTCCAATGCAAGACCAGGCACCATCTGAAGCCCAGCATATCAACTTAACATCTTCATTGTGACAGAACATAATCTGCATCCAATATACAGTGCAGAGCTTATTCTGCAGAAGCGTGTCATTGCTGCTAGCTGTACATTGTGTGGTAGAGGATTCATTTTCAGCAAGACCTTAAACATGCAGGGAGGCTCTGCCAGGCCTGTTTCAAGTCTGAGGAAGAGCAAAGATTGCTGACTGTGAGGCTTTCCTTCCACAGTGATCACACCCCACCCCCACCCAACACCTTTTGGCAATATCTGAAAAGGTGAAATACACTGTAACATCACCAGGCTCTCTGTGGGAGACTTTAATAGAGAGCTGGAATAATGTGGACTTTCTAATTCTACAAAAATCCATGTGCAAACTGTGATTAAGGTGTAGAAAATGTTGAGAAATGTTGACTTTATGTAAAAACTAATACCATTTTAATCATTTTGAAAGTGGCAAAAAATTATGAAATCATATTGGTTTCTGGCAAATGATGAAATGTACACGTTACGTTAATTCGCTGCAAATATGATTACAAGTTTTAATTTTTAATGTTGTTAATCACAGAAAACTGTACTATGAATTAATAATTTGTTTTTAAAAAATCTGTATCTATCTATACACATGCATATATACAGTATATATCTATATCTATATTTAAATATATATATATACATATGTATGCATACACACACACACACACACACACACACACACACACACACAAGGTGAAATATAGAAGTGTATGGCATATTGGAGACAAAGAAAGTAGGGTCATTGTGAGTTTCAACTGACTCTGTACAAACATTTGCACTAATGGTCACGTGTATTTGTCAGTGTGCAGGTTTTGATCCTGATATGAATTTTAGCAGCACGAGCGAGGAACACAGTCAGCCCTCCATTGTGCAGAAGAATGGCACACAGGTCCACAGTCCATTTCTCTTTAATAATTACATTATAAAGAATGTCATTCATAATCACTATAATCAGTCTTTTATAAAATCCAAACATTTTCAAGGCCATAATAATTAATATATATTGTGAAATGTATGGAAAATGGATGATTTTGACAGTAGGGTAATATTTTTCTTGCTCTTATGAAGCTACGTAAGGCGCTTTAAACATCACATAACATTATGCTTCAGTATGGGAATAAAACACGCTGCCTGTCACTAGATTCATCTTTTCAGTTTAAGATTCACCTCAGGATGAGTTTCACAAACACCTGTAAGACCCTTAAGTTCTCATGTGTACAAGTCTTATTGGAAGAGAGGGTATGGAGGTAATTCCCTGCCATATGTCAAGAGCATCACTATTAAATTTTAAAGCAGGATCTTAGAGATAATTTGCAAGTATGTAATACACAAAAATGTCCTTTCGCACTTAAAATTTTTCTTGTGCACTCAAAATTATTTTGCTGTCTTACAAATCTAACCATGATGCTCATGCTTGGATTCTTCTGCTCGCTCTCAGAATGCCTCAAACATAAGGTTACTGTCATAAGTTGGTAAATGGGGTTGAGCAGTCAAGTGTGTGTGTGCGTGTGTGCGCACTTCGCATGCAGATTTTTTCTGTTTGCATGTGGATTTTTTAGGCAAATGTCAAAGGTCAAAAATTAACTAATCAAATTGAGGGATTGGTCTCACCCAATGAAACAATGACATTGGTTTGGGAACTGGGGTGTGGAATGCCAAATGCACCAAAATTAAATAAATAAAAACGATACAAGCTATTTATACAATATTTCCATAAAATCATTAAAAGTCAAATCGTTATTATGAAATCTTATTTCAAAACCAGCGAAGGTAGACAAATTCAATTGTAAGTTAAAACTTTTGTATTACAACTATTAAACTGTCACCAAATTAAGTTTTGAGATTTTTTCATGGGAGAAAGTCACTGCTTAGATTTCGAAAAAATGGCCGACTAATTAAAATAATGCTGAATTAAAAATTTGTTTCGACATTTTCGGAGACAGGGAAGCTCCACCAGCGACTCGCTGCAGCAGTGAGCTACTTCCCGGCTCCTGATATGACTGACCGGTCATTGTACTCACTCACACCCGGTGACAACAGACTGACATCAGCGAGAGCTTTGGTTATTATCAGTGGCACTGGTGTGTGTGTGATATTTTGTTTAAGCTATAACTGCTTTTGCAAGATAAACTTTGAATATTACAATAGACAATGACAGCTGATGTGTGTGTGCATTTGAGTGGGGGGGGGGGNGGGGGGGGGGGGATGTCATTGTAATATATCGTAATAGTATGACAAACTCTCTCACTCAAACACACACATCAGCTGTCACTGTAAATTCTAATATTCGTTAACTTACATTTGAAACAACACAAACTTCCTATCTGGAGTTAAAATAGTATAGCTTATAGCTGCAGGCTAGCCGCTGGTAGGAAGAGCGCCCCATCTCTGAAAATGTCGAAACAAATTTTTAATTCAGCATTATTTTAATCAGTGGACCATATATTCAAAATCTAAGCAGCTACTTTCTTGCATAAAAAAACTCTCAAAACTTAAAACGTAATTTGGTGACAGTTTAATAGTTGTAGTACGAAAGGTTTAACTTATGTTGAGTTTTTCTGCCTTCACTGGTTTTGAAATAAGATTTCATAATAATGATTTGACTTTTAATAATTTTATGGAAACATTTCATAATTTATTGGTACGTTTGCATTAATAACTTAACATATTTTTATTTATTTAATTTTGGCACATGTCCACACCCCGGTTCCCAAACCAACGTTGTTGTTTCATTGATTGGCTGAGAGTGATCCCTCAATTTGATTGGTTAATATTTGACCTTTGTCTAAAAAAAATCTACATGCGAGCAGAATCCAAGTGTGAGCACAGAAAATGTGCGTACACACAGAAAGTTACACAAAATCACAGCCTAAACTTTACAGACACACACACACACACACACACACACACACTTGACTGCTCAACCCTGTTTACCAACTTATGACAGCAACCTTATGTTTGAGGCGTTTTGAGGGTGAGCAGAGGAATCCAGGCTCAAGCATCATGGTTAGATTTGTAAGAGAGCAAAATAATTTTGAGTGCGCAAGGAAAATTTAAGTGTGAGAGCACATTTTTGTATACAAGCAAGAAAATGTAAGTGAGAGGCCATTTTTGTGTGTGAGCATTAAATATTTGCAGAATATCCATAAGATCCCATTCTCAAATTTAATAGTGATGCTCTTGACATATGGCAGGGAAAGACCTCCATAAGAAGATGACTTTTTAAACAAATGGGCACCAAATCTGTCTTGGTAAGGGCAACACTTGATAGGTGAACTTAGAACTTTGAGAGAGATAGCTTTTGAAATGTCACCAGTGCTGGAAAAAATAACACAATGGCTTCCAGATAAAGGAAAACATGCCTCTGCACTCCCAGGGGCTCCATGCGGAGTCTTGTGCTGCCGCAAATTAAATGGAGTAACGACATTACGGCCCCGCAACTTGTGAGATTCACGCTCAGTGAGTACCTTTCAAAACCAGATTCTATTATTTTGCACATTTACTTTCCAATCCAATACGTTGTTGTATTTTCACTTTTTTTAATTTCATTTTCTTAAAGCCCCTAGATAAATGGCTCCTCGCAGATCTTTCTTGATCTTGTTTCTGGAGCATAAGATCCATAACAAAAATAATCAGGCTCTCTACAGTGAGAAATTAGTGTGTGTGTGTGTGTGTGTGTGTGTGTCTTTCGAGGCAACACCACCAGATGTACAGCATGGCGAGGCAGGCAGTAATAGATGTGGGAGAGATGAGACAATCCAAATAGTGATAACACACTGGCAAGCAGCCTCACTCTGGGAGTTATAGGGAGCTGGCTGGTAATCTACTTCAAAAAGTGGCTTGCAGTGGGAGGAGAGACACAGAGTTAAAAGCAGGAACAAATCCCCCATCCAAATGTGCACCTCTGTTTCTCCCCATGACTGACAGTTTTTGCAGTGGAATACCAGGCTCCAGGCACTGCCAGGAGGAATAAAGCCTCCACTGATTCTGATCCAATTTGTGGCAGCCAGGTTACAGACTTGTGCATTCATTGAAAACGACAAGAGTTTTGGAATTGGCATTCTGCAAGCTTTCTCTTGCGCAGGTGGGCAGTGCAACGTTTGGGAGATCGATGGTGTTTTCTGGCACGGCGTGGAGTATACACACACACATGTACGCACACACTCGTTGCTCAACGGCTCTCGCTGCAGACTCGTAGTGGACCCTGCTGAAGATGAAACCCTATACTCTAAATGCTGAGGTCCGCTGTAAAGCCGCTGCCAGTCGCACGATAGCGCTGCCACATGCTCCCAAAACGGTAATTGGGACGGAAAGAGAAGCGTGGGTGGGTGATAGCTGCTGTTCTGCTGTAGAAAATAAATTGCCGTTTCCACTGCAAGCAAGAACAGCGTGATGTAATTCTGATTCCATCCCTCAATCACTTCCTACTGTATTTCTCCCATAACTACCTTCCTGCCTGTAATGATTCTGCCTGTGATGCAACATAGACACAAGAATAGCTGTTCATCCTGCACACGGTTGGTCCTGATGTCGGCATAAAGGCGAACAACGTGAGAAGCCGCTCTTCAAATTGCCTACGCTCTGAGGTATGCAACGTATTTCTCCAGCAAGAGGCGTGTGAGTCATTAAATGTGAATCCAACAAGGTTTCTCATGCCATAAAAAAAACAAAAAACAAAAAACAAAAAAAAAAAAAANAAAAAAAAAAAAAAAAAAAAAAAAAAAAAAAAATACGTGGGTGAGCAGCAGTTACTGAATCCATCTTATGCTGCTGTTTTGCTTTACCAAATGGCTCACAGTTAGTTTTACTGCAGCAGCTCCATAAGCTAACAGTTACTCCAGCTAATAAGCAATCCTGTGCTGAGTAATCACTGCCATATACCTCCACTGCATCTGGAAAAGCAGTTTAAACATCTCAGAGAGAAACCCACAAAAATCATCAGGTTTGATGAAAATGCCAACGCGAAACCTCTTAGGTGTCAGTATTTCCTGAGAAAAGCTGTTGGGTTTGTGTCTTAATTACAGTGATAGAAAAGAGGCTCTTCCCCAGAGGCTGTATTATGGCACACTTTTCAGAAAAAAAAATAAATAAATAAAAAGCTTTAGAGATTAGTTTCATCTACTGCGATGATTTCTGCAAGACTGTGAGAGCAATTTCAGAAGCAAATATCAGACCGAAATAGTTGCAAAGTGTAAACATTGTGAAACATTATGGTCTCTTAGAAACAGACTTTTGAGGGGATTCGCGAATTATGTTTTACTCAGTATTTATTAGCTGAAGGATGGAATGTTCCTCCCAAATTAGTTCTGCCTGAACTGCACATTTTGTCTGGCTTTACATTTTTAGCAGCAGATGGTTTTACTTTCGTGATCAGCCTGGTCACAAATGCACAACTTCCCTTTAAAACATGGAGCACTTGTAGTTGTCTGAGTCTGGGTTTCCTTTTGATAATGTCTTTGATGATAATCAGTCATTTGCTTTGGTGTTTGGCTGGTGTGTTTCTTTGTGATCAACAGGCTTGTGAGTTCCAGATCTTTCAGGTGGATAGATTTGCTTTGAAAGGCACAAATCTACTCTTCCCCAAGTCTCTGATTCAGTCTTCATTTCAGTTCTCATTCTAGTAACTGACTAGTAATACTTGCTTATGTAGCCTAGCTTATCTGAGTCATGGGTTAACTATTCAATGAACCGACACTTTAAGCCTAGTGAACACTACAGTTTTCGGGCCGATTTTACCTCGATTTGGTCAGACATAAGTCATTTTAGAGTTGGACTGAATTCTCACCCATCCCGCGGATGTTAGACGTGCTGCGTAAGGACGGCTTGGTGTAAGCAGAATCCCAACACAAGCTTTACAGACAGATCAAGGAGCAATTTGACTGTTGGATGCTCAGATGGATTTCTGTCATGTCAGAAGTTTTGGCCAAAGGCAAACAATTGCAAAATAACTTCAGACTGCAGAAGGTTAAACAACATACAAAATACAACATACAATGACTGAGAAGACGAGTAGCAATGTATCCAACAAAGAAGTACTGGCCACAATTTAACATCATCATTCCACCAGTCCAAAGGACAAAGAGTCACATCTGCATCCCTCCTCTCTGTCCTCATCCTTGAGTGCGCTTCATCTTTAAAAGGCAATGACAATGTTCAGTCCACAGCTTGGAAATGACTGTTTTCCTGTTCAGCGTGTTATTCAGCAGTTATTCTGCTTCTTTTTCTGTGGATTTTCTGTTAATAAAGTCTGTCTTTTTCTCTCTTCAGCCATGCAAACTACTACATTTTTCTTCTATTTATCCAAAAGAAACCATCTGTAACACAGTTGTATCAGCTGTATTAAAAAACAAAAAAAAAAAAANAAAAAAAAAAAAGAGGATAGGCTCTCATAGTCAAGTCAAATTTATTTGTGTCGCCCAATATCACATCCAATGTCTCAAAGGGCTTTACAGGCCCACACATCAGTGGTTCCCAACCCAGTCCAAGCTCTCTAAGAAGATGAAGAAAAACAGGAAAAAAAATTAAGAAACCTCAGGAGAGGTAAACCAGAGGAAGATTCCCTCTCCTCAAACGGCCAAGTGGGCAAGGAGGGGAAGCAAATAAATTACAAAGACATAAAAACAATGAAATCTTACAAGGAGATGTAAAACAGCAAATAAGAAGGAAACCGTGTAAACATAAAAACCATGTAACAACAGAATAAAATGGTGAACAATTAAAATGAAACCCTTAAAAAAATCATAAAAACAATTGTAAGAGGATCAAAAAAGATGTCGTCAATGATGGAATCTAGGAGTGTCACATGAAATGAATGTCTACGTGTGTGTGTGTGTGTGTGTGTGTGATAACTTCCTAACTCCTTCCAGAGCTTCTGATGCTGTAACTGCTACTACCACTATTACTGTGAACAAACATGCTTACATGTTAGACTGTAAATGCATATAAATGCTATTTTCCTGTCAGTATATTTATTTCCAACACAGTTTTGCACACCTTTTATTATTATTATTATTATTATTATTCTTATTATTATTATTATTATTATTATTTTTAAATTTTTTGTAATGTCTGGACTAAGATGCACAGCATAAAATGAGTTGACTCTAAATACTCATAATGATCTGCTTCTAGTTTGCTTTTGCTTTGAGAAACATCATGATTACGCAGTCATGTCACACACTTTTCACCTTGACTATATGGAAGAAGTTTAAATGAAGTAGCCAAGTGTGTGTGTGTGTGTGTGTGTGTGTGTGTGTGTGTGTGAAATATTTTGAATTGCCAAAACTGCCTGAAACATTTGAACACATACTTGTTCAAATTAAAGAACAAGATCACTCTATGTGCATCTCCTTCCCAGGTGACATTTAAAATAATAAACATAAAATCATATTTTTGTTCCCTAAAACAACCAACATAAGCTGTTATAACAATGTAAGATTAGAATTATGACAGTTATGGCCAAGGAAATATATATTTCTCATCAGCAGGTGCCTAATGAAGTGCATATCAGGAAACCTCCTAGTCAACAGGAAAAAGTGCAGGTCACCATAGCAACTATAATTATGCTTCATGATATGTTCTAAGTTAATTTTCACCTGTGGGGGAAAAACATAAAATAAATAAATAAATAAATAAATCATAATTTAACTTGACTAGAAACAAACTTTTAAAATATGTATGGATTTGGATGGTGTGTGTCTTGTTGACTTTGGGTTGTGGTGTTGGAATAAATGCAGCAATGCACTCTGAGGTGTTCTGATCTACAAAATAATGGACCTGGCAGAGAAAATGCCTCATAAGGTTGTAATTCTTTGCTTCCACCACATTATTATCACTTCCTGTTTGACTTCTTTTCAAAGTGCACACATCCTCACATTCATGACCTCTGAATCATACCTTACGCTTATGAGTTATTTTTTAAATGAGGTTGGAAGCTGATAAGTCAAATCTTTGAAGTTCAGTTTGTCTGAACTACAGACTAGCCTGACAGAACTCCATTATTCCAAGCTTATAAAATGCAGAAACTTTCAGAAAACGGATATGGGTTGTTGTGTTGGAATAAATGCAGCTATGCACTCTCTGAGGTGTTCTGATGTGGAAACGTCATCTTTTGTTTCAATAATGACTTTGCTCTTACAAGGCTGTGACTTTTGGGTGACTTTGTAATTTATCATTATTTTAAAGGGGACATATTATACAGATTTCCATATTCTTATTTTCATTTAAGTGTCTATTTAGAAATTTTTCCAACACTTTAATGCAATAACTACTATATTACTATTGAAACTACTATATTACTATTAATAATAACTAGTGCAGTGCCCATTGAAAACATGCCTGTTCGGAACCATCCGGACTTTATGCTGTATGCTGCAGCCTGCCATAAGTACCCATGGAGTGGAGCATATGCTGCCACGCCTGGAGCGTATCCTGCCGTCTTGTTCAGAGCATATCCTGCTGTGTGGACTACTTTTTAACAGCACAGCTCAATTCAAGAACTGCTCATCCGACCAACTTCACATGCAATGTCCTTGGGTCCTGAGCAATAAATCTGCCAAATTTCAACTTCATACAGTGCTACAGTACTGTTCTAGAGATGTTGGTGCCACACAGACAGAGAAACTGTCTTTATAGTTAGATTAGTGCAGTTAAAGACATACCTGTTTGGAACTTTATGGTGTGCATTGCAGCCTGCTATAATTTAGTTCTGCACGTCCTTGTGAGCTAGCTTTGTTGGCTGTAAGAGGTCAGGTTGAGACCATGCCACTGCCATGTCTGGAACGTATTCTGCCATGTGGACTACTTTTTACCAGTACAGCTCAATTCAAGAACTGCTCATCCAAACAACTTCACATGTGACACTGCTTGTCCTTGGGTCTTGAGCAATAAACCTGCCAAATTTCAACTTCATACAATGCTGGGTTCTAGAGATGTTGGTGCCAAAGACAACAGACAAACTGTCTTTATAGATCGATAGATAATCCATTTCTCTCTCTCTCTCTTTCTCTCTCTCTCTCTCTCTCTCTCTCTCTCTCTCTCTCTCTCTCTCTCCCTTGCTGCACCACTGTTGTGCACACAATATAACTGGCCATTTAGGTAAAGTCTTTGTTTACTTGGACTAAAGAAAGGCATTCAACCAGAAAAAAAATCCATAATTTAAAAAAATCATTATTATTATTGAAATAAAAGAAGACTTTAGTTCAACCCTGATTAATGCAGCACGTGATAACACTCATTTTTTGTTCAATTTTCTGAAATATATGTACATAGCTGTCAAGCTCAAGCCATAACAATCTTATAATCCACCCTGTTGCTATTAAAGAAAAAAAACAGGGTGGACATACATACATTAATCACAAATCATAAACATAACTTCATATTATGATGAAAGATAATAAAAAAAAGACTTCTATTTCTAAGTATAATTGAGAAATGTTAAAAGGGACATGATAGTTTTGTTTAGGTGCACTATAACAATGTAATTTTACATTTAATCTGGTCAGGATTACATATTGTGATTTATGCTCAAACACTTGAAATTAGTGTTGGTCTACATTTAACTCAAAATATGCAGTAATACATTGTGGGGATGCAAAAGAAACTGCTTTGTAGAAACGACACATTAATCCAGTCATCCTCAAAGAAGTCCAGACTCTGGTCTGGATCCAGATGAACCACAACTGTCTCTGGACTCTGATAAAATTATATTTTCATATGTATTATCTGTATTATCTGCGAGACATCGCTGCGACACAAGTCAAAATTCTTCACTTTCTCCACTTCAAGCAGCGCTCTGAATGTCCGACTGCTCCGCTGTCTGTATGAGAATGTCTACTCTGCTTTGGTTTGGTCCAATCACATTCAGCGTCCCATCATCTCCATGACAACNAATGTCTACTCTGCTTTGGTTTGGTCCAATCACATTCAGCGTCCCATCATCTCCATGACAACGATGGTTGACACGGCGTTGGGCTCAATGAGAGTTGACAGCGCAGCTATTTCATCAGTAGTTAGCTTGACTCAGGGTCGGATTGACCATTGCCCCTCCGCTCGACCCTGGCTTGACTGACCTTTAATAAACGGACATTTGTCTTATTGAAAATTTGCTTTGTGGACCTTTAATGTATTTGAGTACCCCTGCATTATTCAATATTGTGTTCTATCAACTGACGTTAGAAAGAAGCAAAACAGATTATTACCATAAAGGCATCTCAACAACAATTTTAACAGTGTGTATGTTTTGCTAAACACAGCCTACATCATGTTTTAAAATCTCATATTGCACACACACTGATGATGATGTAAATTACTTCGGATCCACATGTCAAATGTAATTTGTCCTCAAATGTCCAGATCCTATGCATAAAGAGCTGAAAGGTGATTGTACCCATAACATACATTAACATCTCATATGCAGCAAGGTAATCACCTCCACGATGGAGAATCAAACATAAATTCAAGAGAGTGTGTGTGTGTGCTGTGGTGACACGAATGTGATTCCCAGGAGAGCGTGGCAAACTCAGACGTTGGGGTGAAATGCTACCTGACTGGGAGAGTCACAGTGGGTGTGCGTGGAGGCGACACAGACTGTTTGATTCTCCCCGAGCGTCTCTCCTTCGGCGCTCACATCAGATTGATGGAAGCTGTCAAGTGTTAAACAGATCTGTTTTTCTTGCTTTGTAAGCTAAGGCGAGACCGTAAGCAAACACGCTGTTGAGTTAATGGGAACCAGTGCTACTTATGTCAACCTTGAGCCTTTGGTGAGGCTGTGTGCTGTTTTTTCTTTTTTTTTGTCCTTGTGTCAATGACACTGCTCTCTAAATTGAAAACATGTGACCTTAGTGACCTGGGACCATATTATGCACCTCTAATTCATTAATTTTTTTCAATTAAACCCTCACCCCCCGTTATTCCTCAAGCTCTGTTTTTAGCTATTTTGTGGTTTCAAGTTGTCAAAATTGTTGAAAATAGTTGTTTTTTTAATGTTTTTATTTTTTTTTAAAAATAAGTGTATAGGGTCGGTAGGGACCTGAAGTATGTATGAGTGTTATATATATTTTTTTTATTCCTGGTCTGCTGGTAGCAGGTAATAGTTGTATTTTCAATTTTGGCCACAGAAAAACACTGTAGTATCACTGATAGGCTGAACAAACTGAAACTAGGAGGAAGAAGACTGTTTATACTAGCTTATTGTTTATTGGATCCCCATTAGCTTCTGCAAATATAGTTCTAGTCTTCCTGGGGTCCATCAGTACACATAAATACATACATACATAACAAAACAAATAAATCAGACATAAAATGTTTAATTAAACAAGGTATTACATAACATTAAAAACCATTAAACATTTGAGTTAATATGCATCTTGTTGGGCAATAAATACATAAAACCTCTAGATAAAATGTACATGAAAGCAGCTCAATGCTAGCTAGCTCATTGTTACAAAAGATGGTGCAGCGCTGTGTAAGGTGTTCACTGTAAAGCAGCACTTGCTATGATTTTGGATGGTTTTGATGACGGCATCTATAAGACATTGAAAAAAATATGATATGGCAAAAAAAAAAAAAAAANAAAAAAAAAAAAAAAAAAACGTTTTTTGAGGGTTTGCTATTTTTAATAAAATGTTTCTGAAAAAGTTTACAAGCAAAACATATTTTGCTTTGTAGCTCCATTTGTTGCGTAAGTTACGGGTCTCCAACGACCTGAGGTATGTAGGAAATGTTTGGAAAACGACCCATGCATTTAAGGGTTAATGTATTCTTCATACATTACTGTGGTAAAAATTGAATAGAAGATCCTCGGCTTTAAGTTCCGTGCGAAGGCTCTGGCTCTTCCTCGGGGAATGGCCATTCGCTTTAATACTCCTGCTTCTGTTCTTCCCATTTGGCTTGAATTAGTATGTTGGAGCTCTATTTAAATGGAGGATAGAATGAAGATTTGATAATGCCTGAGCCAGCTTCTCAACAGGACGTGTTTTATGAATATTTGTTACCGCAGCTGAATTTCAGCTTTACTCTCTCTCTGTGGCTGCTTTATCCATGACAGTCTGATGTTTCTCGGCTTTGCTTGCCTTTTTTTTTTTATTAGATAGTTAATAGCTACAGAGTTGAACAGCAGCAGAAAAACTGGCTGATGGGCGTCTGTAGGATCGTTAGGAAAGAAGCTCTTACTTTAATCACATAGGTAGCTTGCACAATGTTCTGCTGATTAACAAGCTTCACAATTCAGCTCTGACAGTTCACGGGCTGTGCTTTTTTTTGTTTTAAACTCGTGACCTCTCAACATGGTGACGCCTGATTGGGTGAACAGCCACACCCCATAATGAATAGCTCTAAGTTCCCACCTGTCAGCGGTATATTTTCTAGCAGCCAGGGTTAGAAAAAAAACAAAACAAAACAAACAAAAAAAAAAAAACAGAAAACAACTCCACTGTTAGCCTCCTGACATACTTTTTAAGCAATTAAAAGATGTTTTTATTACAGATCGAGCAGTTACTGGAGGTAAAGGTTGAAACACTACATTTTTAGTCTTGACAGGGTACAGCATTGGTCAAAACAACAAACTACTAGATTCAGGGTTAATTGCTTTATTTGTAACCTTTGTAAATTTCTTATAAAGGAGTTTCTGAGAAGTTTTTCACAGCATGTAACTTGGAGACAGAAACACATCTTTGTTCATAACTACAACTTGACTAATACTGAAGTTTTGAAGTCGATATTAATATTTGACAGCAGAAAAAGTGCATACATGACACAAAAGGATTTTTTTATGTTGAATGTGATGTGACAACTATACTGGAGCAGGATATGACAGTAATAATAATACAGATAACAGAACATTTTGAACAGTAAAATTCTCAAATATCTTGGAGACTGAATTACCAAATACAGTAATAACTGCACCTAAACACAGAAGTATAACAGTAATTGAGCTGGAATCATAAATAATAAGGCTGCATTTGCTCCTTGCACTAAAATGTGACTTATATCCAAATATATTATGCAGATAAGGAAAAGTGCATGTTAATGCAATGTGGTAATAGATTCAGAATGTATTGATATCAGAACACAATCCCACCTGCCAGACTGTGTATGATATCATATATGTGATCAAATCTCAGTCAATGCAGATTTCAAAGCAATTCATACAGCTGGACACATTCATGAGATAAAATCTGCCCATGATTTGAAAACGTCACCATGCCATGTCTTTCTGGCTCTCATCAATAATGTTTTTTGAAGGAGGAGTTGCTGTAAACTGGAACACGGATAGCAACAGTCTATACAAAAAGTTACTGGTTATTCTTACACAATAAGTGAAATTTGCCCAGTAGTGTAATGATGCACCTACTGAGATCCAATCACAAAGCAGGCTGAGTCCAGATAACAAGAATGCATGTTAGTGCACGATGTCCCTCCAAGTCCTGACATTGGATATCATTATTCAGATAACATAACTGGATACAAAGATTGCCATTTAATGAAAGGGTGTAAAGGGGCCTAAAGGTTAAATACAGTATGTCAGACTGCAGCCTGTAAAACATTCCTGTTCTGTAATGTCTTTTCACATATCATGATCCATTTTGCTAAAGCTTTGCAGCACTTTATTCCAGTGTATTAACCTGAATAATAACCTGTGGAGAAAAAAAAGTATCTTTACATTTTTCAATAATAGTGAGAGTCTTGTTCATAAAAACCCCACTAACACAAAATGGGACAAGGAATTAATTGTACAGTGAGCAGAGTCTCTATGTTGTGATTAACTGACCAATTAAGTGAAGGGGTTGAGGTTATATATTATAGTATGTAGTTAATCTGAAATTCAATAATGACCTTGATCCAAAGACAGAGATCTTATGATGTAGTTATGAATAATTTTGTGCAGTACTAAATTTCAGGCATTACATTTTCTCCTGGCAAATAATGGAACACTTCTCTCCTCATATATCATAATCTCACCTTCACTCGCTCAGCGAAACACAACATCATTTCAGGAAAGGAAAGGGGCCTGTGTTAGCATATTAACTTTTTTATATTTAGTAATGTATTTTTTTTTGTCTTTAATACTTTAACATAAGGTGTTTTGTGCTCATTACACACATACTGTATTATTATCAGTTATCATTATATACCTATTTTTACATGGATGTTAGCAAGAATTTTAACTGTGAATGAATCTTTCACAGCTAAAGATCGTGTTTACATGTATACACATGTTGGGGTTTTAACATTCAAAGTTTCACGCTGTGATAAGATTATCAGTGTGTTTGTGTTTGGATAGCGGATTGCATCTCAAAACATCATTCTAATAACAATCAGCTTTGTAAATAAAGATATTGACATTCCTTATCAATCTTTAAATATATCTCGCCTCTGTAGAAATTAGATTTAATTAGTTGCTTAAAATAACCTGGACTTTAATTAACTAGATCGGCTTAATCGAGGCTGTACACAAACATCTTAATTAAAATCATTTTATCTGGCCCTAAGATGACCCGTAATACCTCACCTCCTAATCGCACCGACCGCTGCAAAGCAATATCGCAGCGAAGAGGAAGAAAAGTAAAGCAAAATGGAGAAAGAACGAGGGGGGGNAATCTGGTTGACTTTTCACAAGGATTCATTGATGTTGCTGATGGAAGCATATAGCAAGCAATATGTTCTGGATTAGCACCGCATTAGATAACATCTCTGACATGCTAACATTCACCTGCATTTTCTGCTTATGACGGCTTAATCTGTGGTCATCGCTCATCGCTTCAGCCCAGCAGACTGTTCACTACACCAAGCTGCGATTTACAGCCGTGGGCATTCCTGCTCATATATAACAACCATCCAATTTCAGATTGGTTTATGCCCTGGCAACAAACTCTTGACAGTAAATCCAGCGAAGTAAATAATATGTAGATTTCCATGAGATAATAATGTACAATCTTCATTCCAAAACAAGAGATCATTTCACAAAATCATGATGTTATATTAAAATTGTTCAAGACATACTTAAAATTTCCATCCATCCATCCATTCTTTGCACCCATTTATCCTGTGCTGGGTTGGTTGTGCATAACACATGGCTAAAGGCCTCAGCGCACTTCAAAAGATGTGCCTGTCATATTATTTGACGGCTTCCATTCTGACTGTGGAATTGGCCCAAAACTGACAAACCTACAGCCACAGGACACAGTTCTGTACAGAGCCTCATCTGACTGGAACTCATTGCTATTCCATATTAAGCGCATTAAGAATAGGACAAGTTTCAAAATACAAGTGAAACATTTCCTGGAGGAAATCACCTGATGTTACTGATCTTCATGACCATCTTGTTGATCTGCTTTTGCATATAATTTGACTTAGTTTTTATGTATTTATTGCCAAATGAGATGCATATGGTTTTTACTTTACTTAATACTTTATACTTTACTTAATACTTTGCTTAATTTGTATATTTGATGTCTGTTTGATTTGTTTCTTATGTATTTGTGTGTATTGATGGACTCAAGGAAGACTAGCAGCTGCATTTGAGAAGCTAATGGGGATCCAAGAAACAAACAATAAAACATCCACTTCATGCAAGAGCTGGCCAGATGTTTTAAAGTATTTAGGGTTTAAAATCTCTTCCAACCTCTCGTTTTTCTTGCTATGCCAGGAATAACTCCGAGAAGTGAAAGCGCATCAGTATTAGTGTTTTTATGCTGCATCGCTTCGAACTTGCAAAGACACAGAATTCATGTTGACAATCCCTCTGCTCCCTATTTGCCTCCTTGCAAGTGAGTGTGGGCATTCTGAACAGGTATAAACATTGCTACTTTCTGATGATGCACCACATTGTGCGAGCGTTCTTTGGAAGCATATTGAGCCTCGACGCACTCAGGCAGACAAACTCACTAACATTTACACTTCCAGGCAAGTTGGAACTTCCAGTTGACTCGACCTCCGTGTTTTCACATGGTGTGAGAAAACAGGAGCACCCTGAGGAAACCCATGCAAACACAAGGAGAACATGCAAAAAACAAAACAAAACAAACAAACACACACACACATACAGCAAGACGCCACAGCCTCAGCTGGATTCAAACCAAAGACCTTTTGCTAAGGGGCCAAGGTGCTAACCACGGAGGCACCGCAGCGGTGGCTGCAACAAGTGTGAATTTGCAAAGGATTGTATCTGCCTGAAAGAGCAGAGAGACGCAGAGCTTCAGACAGCTGTAGTGACATTTAGATCGTGTTTCATCACCTGTCAAGCAGCCATGTCGGCTGGCAGCTTTACCTGTTCAGTTAATTTTTACCTGCCACTGGAGGGCTGACAGGTGTTAATTTCAAGACCTGTCGACGAGAACCGTGAACGTTCCACACATGCTGCTGCTTCGACTATGACATGGAAATAAAATCTCCAAAGTGTTCTGCTAAATTGACTTGATGGATTATTTTTTTTTAATACAAAAGCATGGGCATTTTTGATATTATTGCTAAAAAAAAAAAAAAAAAAAAAAAGACAATTCATTTTTCATTTCCTCTTTTAATATTTATTTAAAGGCTTTATTAGAGAGTGCAAAGTTTACCTGAGTTTGCCGTGGTTCAGAATGGAGACATGCATTATACAATCGGCGTTAAAATCTCAATCTGTTATAAAGCTATGCAGTGCCCTCAACTTATTTACATAATGATTTATTAGCCCCCAGATATTTTTTTTCACACAAGAATGAAAAAAGTGGAAAATGTAATGTAATTTCTGACATTTTGAAGAAATTAAATATTTAGATCATTTTATGCAAAGCCAGGCAGTAGTATATATGCCAGCCAGAGATAAGGTGAGGCTTACACAGGTTTTTGAGGCTGAAATGAAAGAATTTATGTTTGAAACTTGTCATGACAATTTGAGAGAACAAAATGAGCCTGCATAGTGTAGCAAAGGCGGAATATTTTCCTTTACTGCTTTGTAAGGCAATAGTGACTGTTACACCTCAAGATGGAAGCCAGCCAGAATGGTTGATAACATAATCATGCCTGTCAGCATTGATTCGTGGCAAAGAGCCTCAGAACATCATCAGTTAGGGTGCTGCATATTTAATTTGGATGGCAGCTATGTGGAAAATTCCAAACTGTGTTGCATACAGTCTGCAGGACTGATTTCTATTAGCACAACCTCATAATATTATATTAGCATACATAATAACAGACATACACATGGTGTGCACAAAGGTGTGAGCATGTGTCACATAGTGTAGCCAAGGGATTGGATGGATTGTCCACAAATTAAGTCTGTGTGTCTCTAATGTAAATGTAGAGAGAGAGAGAGAGAGAGAGAGAGAGAGAGAGAGAGAGAGAGANTCTCTCTCTCTCTCTCTCTCTCTCTCTCTCTCTCTCTCTCTTTCTTTTCTGGAAAAGTTTTGGAAATTTGGAAAAGCTTTACAAGATTAAATAATCTGCATGGAGGCACTTTGCTGAAAACATGGAGCCATTCTGCCAGTCAATCAGATTCAGCTTCTCACAGCTGAAGACAGTGAGATCTACAGCACGTTTGGCATGATGTGTTTTAATGCTTTTTTTCAACACACTTTCTTTCCCAAACACATTTACAGTTTTTAAGCTTATACATGCACATTATTAGCAGCCTTGTTGTGATATTTGTCCTTGCTCGCTGTCGCTGAGGTACTTTATCTCTATTTCATCATTAGGGACTTTTTCTCTGCATACTGCACTTCTGTGTGATTCTGTGTTGTCTGACTGTTCACGCTGTTAGGTGGACCTAAATGCTGAAAGCAATGTGAAGGTAACCTTCCTTCCTCAGGTGGTCAAACTGATTTGGCAAATGCTCCAAAAATGCACTCAACTTGATTAATGTTCGCAGATCCCTGAGCTTTGCGCAAGTCTGTGACTTTCAGTACCCACAGTGTGGATATGTTGAGCCCAGTCTGCTGCATTCAAGCTCCTGTATTCCCCTCTGCAGAAACAAGGGCAAGCTCCGGATTGATCAGGGAGAAAACAGTGGCCCAAATACTCTGCTAGAAGTCTTAAGATCTAACAGCGAATTGATCAACCAGCATCTTCTTCAGATTCTCGAAGTACCAAAAACCATAAATTCCATGTGTCCAACAAGGCTAGCACATTATGCCCTCCACTTTAAAGCCATAGGCTCAACTTGTAGAAATGACCTGATCATCACAAGCCATTTCTCATTTTCCATTTACAGGAATATTTTGTACTTTCTCCCACAGAAATACCCTGATTACATCTAAATACACCACAAATTTTTCCAAACCCCATCACCCTTTAGTTATGTAACACTGCAGTGAGGTGATACGTTCTGATGCTGACCGTCTCCTCGAGACAACAGCACACATTTGCTATTTTGCTGCTATTGCATAGTCATCTTTTAGAAAAAAATCAATCCTGAATTAACTCACTGGCTAAAACCAGGCCACCAACAACAGTGCAAGGCTCTGCCACATATGCTAAGAGATGCTAAAATGATGCCACATGATGTCTAAGAGACCCAAAAACCAAAAACATTTTTCAGCACAAAACTATTACAAAAGAGATGTATGTAAAACTAAAAGTCCTATCTAAAGTTGAACTATTAGGTTCAATACAATTTAGCCACCAAAAGCTCTGGCCCAATATTATTTTATTGTCATTTATGTGTACAGGCAGCAGTGGATAAGGACCTCAAAGCTGTACTTGAGTAAAAGTAGAAATATCTCATTAAAATATCATTTTAGTACAAGTAAACTTTGCCTATTACAAAAAATACTTTATATATATATATATAATATATAGCTTGTTTAATTTACTTAAATATTAAAAGTATTTTGTTAATAAATGTTCTTGTTTTACACAGATTTCAATATGAAACTAAATGGTTTTGAGAGCAGTAGGACTCTTAATTGGCTCTGACTGACAACAAAACGCTTAGCGTGCCACTTTCTGCAATCAATTAAACATCAGTTATTAACTTGAAACAATTATTCATTTAAATGTTGATACATAACAATTGAAATCTCTGGCTCAAGTACTATCATTTAAAAAAATATATGAATGAACTTTTGGCTGATTCATGCAGTCATCTGCCATGGTTAAAATATCTTCCACGTTTGTCAATATGTGTTATTTTACACCACTAGCGCACACAGTGAGCAGTCACCATGAACCATACATGCTAGTCTGGAGAAGGAGAATTCACAAAAAAAAAAAAAAAAAAAAAACAACAACAAAAAACACTGAGCTTTTATAGAATTGATTTTGTAGTGAATAATGAACTTTTGCTGAAACCTGTAATGAAGAAAAAGTATATATATATATATTTAAATTCTGAAATGTAGTAGAGAAAAGTGAAAAGTTCACAAAGTATAAATGCTCAAGTAAAGTTCAGATACTCATCAAAAGTGCTGCTGAGTGAGCAGTTTTTGTTCAAGTAAATGGGCCGCCATGTTTAAGACATCCATGGTTGGAACAGGTTTGCTGTACTGCAGGTAACACATATGCATGGTGGAATTATAAAAATGGAGGACAGCATAAAAAGTTGGATTTGCTTATATTTCAGTAAACATATTTCAGTGTGTGTGTGTGTTGGTCTAAATGACTTAAGGGGCTCCCTCTGTCATGTGCTGCAGAGTTGTTGACCCTGTTGTAGCCTAACTTCTAGTCTACCATGGATGATTTTGCTTTCTATTCTTCTTGCAGAGTTAAAGGCCTTTTTCCTCACATATCTGTGTGGCATTTTGCGTTATTCATAATGCACAAATGATATTTTCATGTCTCTCTATTCAACACTAACAGGGCCTGAATGCTGAAAGCAGACCTCCACTAAGATCCAGCTACCGCATCGAGCTGAACCCACACAGCCACATTAAAACATAACCCTCCTGCACTGCCCATCTTCAGTCCTCGCACTATGGCTCCCATAATGCCTGCATGTTTATCTGGATCATTTAATCTCACATCACCACAAGATCTTGTTGATTATCATCACCGTGGAGCGGCCTGTGAAGTTTGTGATAGCAGCTCGATCCCTGAGTGCTATCTTCCCACAACATGCTTTAGTTTCATTGTGCTTGTGTTGCTTCAGTGATTACAGGAGCAGTGAAAGCTTTCTCCAGGGCTACATGAGGCTATCGGCGGCAATAATTACGTTGCAGTGAGACTTGCTCAATGCACTTCAAACAGAATGCCAAGATTGCAACACCAGAGTAGATAAGATGAAGAGGAGATCAAAATCCGCTCAATTTGCCTTATCAGGGGTCCACTGGCTGCTGAAGTGTTTGTAGTTACGTTGAAGACTGACCCTCATACAACATATTTTCATGCACCCAGTAAAAATCTGGATTTCCTTTCGTCATTGTCGCACATTAAAAAAAGAAAATGAAATCCAAGGTGACATTTTGTAACACATCCTACTGAAAACTAGTGGCAAAAAAAAAAAAAAAAAAAANAAAAAAAAAAAAAAAAAAAACAAAGAACAAAGCTACACAGTCGAGACATCACGGAGACATTTTCAGACTGCGGCAAACCAAGGTTCAATGAGCAGTGGCAGCACAGTTAACATATTCCTGTAGTGTTTGTACCTTGTTTCTTGAGCACTGCCACCTCATCAGGAAAGCCACTGATCTCCGTGTTGTTGTTTTTTGCGGGGGGGGGGCGGAATACCGAGCCCCTGGCCCCCTGCTGTTCCCGGTGTGCTGCTGTAATTATTCTGTTGTTTGAAGAAAATTTGGCCTGACATTTTGTATTCCCTTTGCAAGGCCAGGGAGATTGGAACAAAAGCAAGCATTATGGCTTTCCATGTGGCATGGTTATTGCTTTGGATGTATATGTCTCGGTTTTTCCTGAGTAATATTACACTCGGATCACTGCTGGGTAGTATTAGGTCGCTGTGTTGACATACTGTTGTGGACATGGTGCATGATCATTTCGTCATGCTTTTATTCAGGTCTCTGAAGTCACAAAGTAAATACTATAAATATAAGAAAATATTCTTAAAGCAATTGCAGATATAGACATTGTTTGTTTATTCTGTTATCCAGTTTACTGTGTACATATATGTCTTACTGTGCTACAAATTGAGAGGAATTTTGCTGTACTTCACTTAGGCATATAGGCCTTTTTTTTTGGGGGGGGGGGNTCATTGAAACTCTCTCTCTCTACCTTGATGACATCAGTAGTTGTAATTCCTTTTTCACAGCTTTACTTTACTTTAATTGAGAGGAAGGCCAGCAAAAATAAACCACTAGAGTCTCTGCACAAACGATTATAGATCAAAAAATTATAAAAAAAAAAGATTATAAAAAGTATTATAAAAATTATAAATATTGTAGTATTAAATTTTATAAAAAATATTACTACAAAAAAGATTATACACAAAAGATTATAGATAAAAAGCCAGTTAAGTATCATTAATGTGGGATATTAGAGAAACATAATCTCTTCAGTTTTGAGAATTTTAGGCTGTATTCAAAGGAATGTATGCCTTGAGTATAACATTTTTTTTTTTTTTAAATCTGGACCGTCTTCCACTGCCGCTCTGAGAGCACTATAAATATCACAAGGCGAAGTTGGACCCCAAAGCAGCACTCAAACAAGTGAGGATGTTAGAACAGGCTTTACTGGGATAAAGCAGAAGTGAGGGAACAGGCACAGTCTCTAAACACAAAAAAACAGTCCAACGTATCAGATAGAGGTGACATATCCAAGGGGCCAGAAGTGGTAAATCCGAAAGTCCGAGCAAAGATCCAAGAACCAGGGAGGTGAGCAGGTAGGCAGACTAATCCAGCATGGGACAGACCAGGAATCCAACACCCAAACAGCGGAACAGAGGTCAGCAACTTGGAGACAGATAACTGGTAACAGGTGGCAGGACATGAGCGAAAAGCTGGAACGCTTGAAGAGTCTTCAAAGATGATCTGGCAGTGGCAGCGGGAGGACTGGGCCAGCAGGAGGGCTGATGAGAGGATGAGAGACAGGTGAGCTAATCAGGTGACACAGGCACGAAATCCCACCAATGAGGAGTGGTGGTCAGGTGGGGAATGAAATGAGACAGATATTAGAGAACAGAATAGAAACAGATCACCAGAATGTGAGAAGACAAGTTAAGGTGTCACCCTGACAAAAAAAAAAAAAAAAAAA
>VXCM01002247.1:0-25185 GCA_014773175.1 Lucifuga dentata | reverse complement strand
GGGGGGGGGGGTTAAACCTTCCTCATTGAAACTCTCTCTCTCTACCTTGATGACATCAGTAGTTGTAATTCCTTTTTCACAGCTTTACTCAGCTCTGTGATCAGTGATTCTGGATTTCCTGGACTTTTTGCACTGTATATACACTACACTGGTTCTAGGACTGGGTTATGTTTTTGTTATGTGTGTACAGTATAGAATATGTGATGAAATGTTGTGCACGTGTTGTTAGTCCAGCACTTCTTTTAGTCTTATATGGTGTGAGGGTGTCTTTTGTTTTTTTTCTTTTTTTGAACTTGTAACCTGCCAAGGGACTGTGGATGAAAATTAGTTCAAAGCAAACTCTGGTAAATTACATCAAATGGCAACATTTATGTTTAACATTGCACACAATTCCTTAAAAAAAATATATATATTTTTTAAAAATGCTAAAATGTCCATATTTCCTGTTAAATTTCAGTGTCAGCTCTGAGAGACTGGTATTGTTGGCTGGCTGAAATACATGTAAAGAGTCATCCCAGGATACACACACACACACACACACACACACATACACACACACACAGAGCAGAGGGAGACATGTTTTTTGCATACATACATACATGTAAACATTAATTATGTAACAGTAGCTCAGGGCACGCGTTCGCCAGCACAAATGTGTTGGTCTGTTTGTACTGATGACAGATATTTTTTAAAGGATCACACAAGCCATTTTGCATGTTTGAGCCTAATATATTCAATTTTCATACACGTAATGTTACTGACAATCATTTNTTTGCATGTTTGAGCCTAATATATTCAATTTTCATACACGTAATGTTACTGACAATCATTTCCTAAGCATACTACCGGAATGATGAGTTAAAAAAAAATTTCCTACCTTCCAAATCGCCATTGGTTTCAGTTCATTCTGGTACATTATTAAAATCAACTTGTTGATACTGGAAATGTTCTTGGGATAGGTACAGGTTAGGATAGGTACATCACGAACAACACATATATTCAGGTTTTCTTCAAATTGTAATTTTAGTGTTTAAGCACAATAAAAAGTGCGGAGTGATTGTATCTCTCCACCGGGGAATATAGTCCCAAAAGAAGACCTGCATTTATTGAAAAGTTTAAACGACCGTGACGTCATAAGGCTGCGTAACTATTAGCAGGTGAAACATCGATTTTAAAGGTGGGTGTATCGCTTGAATATTTGATTTTGAAAGATTAAGTGGTTTTGCAAAATATCAGGAAAGCTGAAATATGGTTTTATCCTTTGGGAAATGATTGTCAGTTACCTTACGTGTATGAAAATTGAATATATTAGGCTCAAACATGCAAATTGGGTGGTATGGTCCTTTAAGCCTCTGACTATCTGCTAAGAAGAGCTGCTAAGCCAAGAACCAAAAAGGCACTAGGTGGAGCTCTTTTGGTTGACGTGAGGCTCTGGGAGAAGGAAAACGAGCAGACCTAGAGAGTCGTGTTGTGTATTGAGAGTCGAGTCTTGAAGAGAGAGCTAGACGTCTGTCTCATAATTAATTCATTAGTGAGGACCAAGCGGTCTATGAGTATAATGTGACAAGATGAGGCAAGGACAGAGATAATCTCGGAGTCGGTGTTCCTGTCCTCTGCCATATTGTTATGGCTTGTAATTATACAAATGATTTCCCATTACTTGACTAGAAACCACAGCTAAATTATTAACTAAAACCCTCCGTATTAGTTTTAACTCTCAGTTGGATGTTATTCCACTTTCATGATTTGGTTTATGACAGGAAAAAAATGAAGTTATTTTATTTTTTTTTTTTGGTGACATTTTGCAGCGTAGCTAGCTCATTAAATCATATTTACTCGGTGACTTTGAAAACTAAACCCTCACAGTCAGAAAACTCGCAGCACTGGACGTTGACTGTCTGACAGCAGCAGCTCCTCTAATTCCAGGGAGATAAACCTGCTGATTGGAGGCATCTCACTTCTGATGCTGTAAACTGACCTGATTTGAAGGATTTCGGGGGAGCCAATCAACACCATATCCAGCAGTGAATCATTCACTAGAGCCAGCGAAGCATGACCTGAAAATGAAAATGTCTTCATTAAACATTTTTTTGGTCATATACAGTGTTTATAAAAATAAAGCAATGTTAAAATAATAAGCACACAACTGTGAGCAGTTTGGTGAAACCGGTGTATTTCTAATATGTTTTGAAAGGAGAATATATAGCTCAGGATTTTAACCTGTCATTGCAACCTTCTGCTTTTAGCAACCAAGTTACACTCTGCATGATACATTAATAAGGCTGATCTCTTTGAAGCAGCGTAATGAAAAAATGTTGCTGAGATTCACAGAACACAACTAGCATTAACATGCAGAGCTGCCCAAGCGTGTGAGGCCCTTCACAACTTAACCATACAAACTCAGGAAGTTAAACTGAAAGAATTAGAAGAACGTAATGGTGATCGTGCATATTTGAGCCCAGTATATACAATCCACATACACGTTACTGACACATTACTTTGACGGTAAATTTTTAGATTTTTTTCCCCCCTACCTTCCAGACTGCCATTGGTTTCTGTTTGTCTCCAAAATCAACTTTTAGATACTTGAAACATACTTGAGATACGTAATCCATCAGTGAACAAGATGTCTGTTAGGTTTTTTTGTCGAAGTAACTTTAACTGATCCAACATGGAGCTGCACGGAAGACGATTTATGTCTCTGACAGGAAATATAGTCCCAGGAGACGATGGCTTTCACAGAGACCGTGCCTTCTACAATCTTGCATAAGTGTGAGAAGGTGAAACATTGAATTTTAAGATGAATGCATCACCTTAACATTTGATTTTGAAAGATTAGGGAATTTAAAAAAAATAACAGGAAAACTAAAATATAGTTTTATATTTTGGAAATTGGTTGTCCGTAATATAACATGTATGTGGGTTGTGTATGTAGGACTCATACATGCACAATTGACGGTATGGTCCTTTAAATGTTTTTAATGCCAATAAATTAAATATAAATTCCATCCCTAACAGAAATACAAGATACAAGTCTACCAAAGCCAGGCAGTGACTGACCTGTGTTCAACCCAGGTACATGTCTACTCTATTAAAGGACCAGTCAGTCAGTTTGGGCCTGATAGCATGTTCCAGTTCTATGCTTTGAATATTTCTGGTAGGCCTATTCTTTTTATATCTATTTGATCATGGATTGCACCTTTAACAGGATGCATATTTTGGGGTATATTTGTTTAAGTGTCAGCCATTGTGGCGCTAAGGCTGCTTCCTTCCCCCTTTCCTTTAGTCAATTTGTGGAAAGTCTGCAGCAAACAAAATTTGCAACTCCAACTCCACCAGGTGAGCCCGCTTCATGCAATGATTGGAGGGGTGGGTGAGGTGTGAATGGTGTGAATCCCCTCCATTTTACAGTATAAAAAAACACACAGAAGACACAGAATTCCTGTAAATAACCCGCCCTCTCTCTCCTAAAATGAAAGTGTGTTTTTGTTTTCCCCATTTGTATGATTAATTGCATTGAGATTACAAAGACAAAGAAGCCACCATCCATTATGGTGGTTTTTCTTCCCGTCTTCCAGTGTGGGTGTTCTGAAAGGGTATGAATATGGTGATGAGCTCTCCGAATGTTGGATGAGCTGGTCGGATGAAGCAAACTCTTCAGCCTTTACTTGATTATGCAGGCTGAACTCCACCCCCACTGTACTAATGTAGATTTTTGCAAATGGCAAAAATGGTGGTGAAAAGTATAAAACAATTAAAATAAAAAGCAATCAAAATATTTCTGCATGTGATGACTTTAATAAACTCCATGTTTTCCTATACTCAATTTTTTAGTCTTTACCACATGGTCATTATACAATTGTGTGCAGTTTTTGACATATTCTCAAAGCCAATATTAGATGAACTGGTTTCCCTAAAATGTACTGATGATTAAATAAATCCTCCAAAAATGATTTACAATTTAAATATTATCCGCAGGTTACATTTCTAACTTTTATACACTCGTAAAAAGTAGTTATTCCCCAAAATGTGCTGGATGGTTAAATAAATCCTCTAAAAATGATTTACAGTTTATTTAAGTGTTATTCACAGGTTACATTTTTAACTTAGATATGCTTGTAAAAGCTGTATTTAATGTGTCAATAAATAACAATGCTATAAAGTTTGCCTTTAAAAAATAAATGTGTTATAACAATATCTAGTGTCATCAGGCTTTTATACAAAAAATGAGCATGTGAGGAAGAAGGTACAGGACAAGATGCTACACAACAAAAAATGATCCACATGTAACTTAAATCTATGTAAGTTCAGAAGAGGAAAGATTTTTTATTTTTTTTTTTATAGGCTTCAGTGTTTCATCATTTTCTAGTCTGTGAATAATGAAAAGAGTAAAAAAAATATTTCTTCTATCAATCACACCATGCTAATTAGTTTGACCATATTAAGTCCATTAAAGAGAAGCGTTGTTCATGGTTATAAAGGCACAAGAGAAAATGAAGCATTTATAATTTATACGTAAAGCTTACTTGATTGAAATGAAAAATCGAAAATTGTATTATCGCAGTATTAGAATAACATTGTTAACTGTCTGGATGTTAATTTAAAAAGTAGGAATATTGGATTAATTTAATTCATCTCAATGAACAGCGTTTACTTCTAGGCAATCTTAATCACATTTCTCATTGTGAGACTCTTCTTTTAAATGGAAAGGCTGCACACATTTAGACACAAATGTGGCTTTTGCAACAGCATTGAATGTGAAATTGACTATTGTCATAATATTGTCATATTGTCTTACACTCATATGCTACCCTTTTCAAAGTAAGGCAGCAAAAAGTTTGGATTGTGAAAAGAAGGTTTTATGTCTTTACAGTATAACTAACAGCACAACTGAAAAGAGAACTAAGTTAAAAAAGGCTGTATTTACACTACAAATACTGATGCTCAATTCTGATCTTTTGCCTTTACCTGATTTCTTGTTCAGCATATTGACATTTTTTTTAAGTGGCTCATATATGATAACCTATATTTACATGACTTTGACCTGTAGCAGCCCGGATGCAGTTATGCACGCGCACGTCTGAGACGGATATAAACAAAACGCTTCAATGGACGAAGATGAGAGAACTATACATATATATATATATATATATATATACATCAGTGGGTTAGCAACTTTCACATGCAAAGAGAAACATCTGATATGTTGTGTGAGCATTTATCACCAAGACTCTCCCATCAGGACGTGTATTTTGGGCGATCACAGAGGAGAAGCAGGACTTTTGCTGCTGTAATGGGAGCCTGTTATCACACAGTAGCATGCCCTCCAGAGTGGTCATAGTATTGACGCATACATCATTCATATGCGGATAAGGTAGAACATTATGTAGGAGGCAGAATGGCCAGGAAATTCCAATCTGTGTATTTGGATCACAGTCCAGTTGGCGGATATGCGATACATATCCAATTCATTTCCACATATGCAAGTGCCCCAAAACGGATCGGAAAATATCTGATTCCATGTGGATTTTTACTATTTACATCTTCAGGAAGAGTATCCCATACGTGGAGCAAGAGATCGGAATCAGGTCGCATGTATGTTTCATGTAAATCCCCCCCAAGAGGAGCCTAAAGTTACCTCCAAGCATAAAAAAATGTTGGATTTATACTACAAAGCACATGCAAACTGATTCCGATCTTTTGCTCACATGTGACATGTATCGGATACGCTTCCTGAAGATGTAAATGGCAAAAAGCCACATGGAATTGAATATTCTCAGCTTTGTTTTGAGCCACTTGCATATGTGAAAATAAACTGGATATGTATTGGAGATCCGATAATGTGACTGCTGTCTACTGTAAATACACAGATCAGAATTTAATTTCCCATTCTGACTCCTACCTAACATTCCACCTTGTCTGCATATGGATGATGTAAGCGATCAATATGATGACCACTCTCTGTAAACAGAAATGGAGGATATACTATATATATCAGACATACAGATGTGTATTTATGTCAAATAGACGTGCTGGCATGTGATAACAGGCTCCTGTTACAGCAGCAAAACTCCACCTCCACCCACTTCTCCTCCATGATTAACTGAAAATACGTGTCCCAATGGGAGAGAAAGTTGCTAACCTGCTGATCATATTTTTTAATAGTTTTCTCATCTTAGTCCATTGAAGCATTTTGTTTACATGCATCTCAGAAATATGCACATGCGCAACTGTTTCCGGACTGCTACAGGTCAAAGCTGTGTAAATACAGGTATCATATATGAGCCGCTTAAAAAAGAAAATGTAAATACGTTGAACAAAATATCAGATACAGGCAAAAGATCAGAATTGAGCATCAAGATTTGTAGTGTAAATCCAGCCTATAAGGCTGCTTGGGGCTTCCCTCATTCTGAATTGTATTCTTGTGTATCCATTCCCTGACATAGATCTCTCTCTCCTAACGAAGCTGAGCAGACTCCCTCCTCTTCCGCGTGTTCCCGCTTCAGAGCAAATGCCCCGCAGCTGTGATGCACTGAGGGGGTTTGAAGCAAAGGCTGTTCAAGTGTGTATGATATGCAACATCAAACCTGCCTTAACAGACAGCAAAGTTGCACTCTGATCTTCCGTTAGGCTTTCTCGTGATGTGATAAAGTGATCACAGGACAAGAGCTTCAGGACTGTTGCATGGCATATTGTGTTTGTCTTTTTCTTTTTTGCAATGTGACATCCGAAGACACAGAAGTCTCAAATTTTAGTGACCGTGTGGTTCTTTTAAACCGGGTATGAGACATCAAAGGTGGGAGTATTTGTTCACGGCAGGATAAAATCACAGTGCAGCCTTACCCCCCTAAAGGAATATTCCACCCTCAGATCCATTTTTACACAGCATCATCCATATATGATGTTCAGTGGGATACGGATGGTATTTTGGTTGTGATTAAATTGTTTGGTCTGATCTTTCTTCAGTCTGCCTCTGCTCAGCCCTCAACTTCAAGGTTCAGGAGTGTTTTCCAACAACTTCCAGAATGCCCAGTGAGATCTTATCAGCACTGTTCGCATCCAGCTGTTTTTCATGTAGAAGAATGACTCTCCTCAAAACGCCCCCTAAACTCTCAAAGTACGAGTGAGAGGAAACTCACTGAAAAGCATCATGACTATGATTTTATATTGACTACATCTTTCTGGATCCTCTTTCAGGATCATTGCTTATTTACTGTTTTATATCAGTCCCTCCAGGATTCGGCTATTCTGTGATTGCATGATTCAATGAAAAATCAATCAGTATATGATTTTATATTGACTACAATGAAAAATCAATCATATATGATTTTATATTGACTACATCTTTCTGGATCCTCTTTCAGGATCATTGCTTATTTACTGTTTTATATCAGTCCCTCCAGGATTCGGCTATTCTGTGATCGCATGATTCAATGAAAAATCAATCAGTGAATATTATGTGACAGCTCACAATTTTAACCAATCCCTGCATTTTTCGCACATAAAAGGGTCCAATCAAAAGCGGGTTCGTAATTTTGACCAATTACTGCACTGTTACCAGGAAAAATGGCCCAATCCAACCACATGTCAACAAGCTTTTTTCCCCCTTGCCTGTCAGCATATTCACGTGTGAAGATGATGGCTGATTGTTGATGGCTGACGGGTTGTAACAATGAACAGAAATAAATCTCATTTGCCAAGAAAAATAACAGCTAAAAACCATGCGAAACAATTTCCAAATGTTTCACATGGGGGGNAATCAACAATCACTTGGAATCAACAAAGCATATGAGAATGTCAGAACAATTAACACAGTAGAGCATATCAGCATGACTGAAGCAGCAGCAGGAAGACGTGGCAAATGCTGAAAGAATCAAGCTGAGTGGCGTTTTGCTCAAACTTTTACCAGCGTTTCCCATTATGTCCCACCACAATCTCACAATGAACCGAAAATATTTTTATTTCATCATCTCTTACTTCAGTCAGAAAACGTCTGCTAGCCGTGATGCTGATTTTTGCTATGTTTAACTCCATTGACTTGTGCTAAAAGCGTTAGCAATCTAACAGTCCGCTAGTTGCAGCGCTAATTAGTACCAAGAGCTGTTTGTTCAGGAAAATAAACTAAATTGAGCACTTTAAATGTTTCTAATTGTTATTATTAATTGTTGTTTCTTATTGTTATGTATTCTGCTTAAAATCATCCTAAAACTGAGCACATATGACTTTTTATTGCTTTATATGAAANAAAAAAAAAAAAAAAAAAAAAAAAAACATCACAAAGTCCTGAAGGGACTGTTACATCCTCCTGTGATGTTTCATTGTTTTTATGTTTTTGTAATTTGCCTGCTTCACCACTGATGGGTCCTATCGCACACCTGGCCGTTTGAGCAGAGGGAATCTCTCTCTTCCAATTGCTCTCCTGAGATTTCTTTCATTTTTTCCTTATATGATAAGGGTTTTTTTTTAGGGAGTTTCCCTTGTCTTCATAGAGATCGTGTGCTGAGTCTGGAACAGTTGGTGTGTGGACCTGTAAAGCCCTTTCAGACATTATATATGATATTAGGCTATACAAATAAGCTTGACTTGAACTTGGGTTGACCAGCTGATTGACTCAAACTCATAACTGATTTCTGCTACAGTGCAGAATTGGCCCAAGCCACACCAAGCCGCCCGCCTGCTTCCTTCACAGCTAAATCAAGCCAAGTCATCAAATGTCTGACCCTGCTTGCAAAAGGACCAAGCGTGCTGGTGCCTTCAGCTGGGCTGTGCTGATTTTACGGCCCACTGATCAACTTACATGAGTCATCGTAACAAGCAGAGGGGGAATTGGAGACAGAGACGTCATGTTTAAAGACCAGAGAAAATTTCAAGTGGAAAGATGCAAATCCAGCCTTTGAAAGAGAGAGAGAGAGAGAGAGAGAGAGAGAGAGAGAGAGAGAGAGAGAGAGCGAGAGAGAGACTGTGCTTCTGCTGTGTGACTAAAACTGCTGAGTCACAATGAGTTAAAACCATTCCAGTTTTAAAAGCATCTATCTATCTATCTATCTATCTATCTATCTATCTATCTATCTATCTATCTATCTATCTGTGCATTCTTTTTTCAAAAGTAAAAGAAAGAAAAGATAAAAAACGCTTCTTCTGCCACACCGGTGTCTATTATTCTCTAATGGAAAAAAGGGGTTTTTCACAAAGTTTGTCAGACTGCTGTAGAAATAGCTCACACTTTGATGCATTACACATATATGTCCTGCCAAAACTGTGGGAGGAGTAGCGGATGTAAAATGAAAAACGAGCAGAAGAAGGAAGGAGAATATTAAGTACTAAGCGGGATGATGGTAGTTTATGTTGCCCAGAATGCACGATGATCATTAATACAGTGACTGCTGGGAAGAACTGGGTGTAATCTATACTGGACTAAAGTAGAAATGCTGAAATTTATTCACTTTTAACTAAATTACCGAAGCAACAGTGTGACAGTTCTTTTTTGCCTTTGCTTGGGAAGACAAGCGATTTGTCCTTAGTGATGTTATAGCAAAAGAAAATGGACAAATGTGCCCCAAAGTGGCTTAAATGTGTATCAGATCTTTCCTGGTTCCTCCCCTTAGTGTCTCCACTGGCATTTTGACAATTGCTCAAAATATTCAAACCTCCCTTAAAATGAGCAAATATGTCTGTATAGACTATATCCTAGTCTATAAATGCTACTGTTAGAAAAATTTTTAAATACAGGCTTAAAACTATTCTTTTTAGCACTGCTTTTTTTTTTTTTTTAAAGTAAGCCAAATTTAATATCTGCACTGTAACTGCACCATAAAGATTATTATATTTGATTTGATTTATTTTTACATGGGAATAAATTGAACATTCATCTTCAGAGCAGTTTGCACCTTTATGTTGACTCTAACAATTCAATGACTTGCACATGACTCCCATGTGATCCAGCAAGTCACCTGGCCTTGTGTGAATGACCCTCAGGGAATAATCTCACTTTACTGCCCACAATCAACTAAAGACTTCTACAGATGATGAAATCTTTGGTCTTCCATCCAAAATGTTGGTCCCAGATTGTCTCATTACCTATGTGGTTTTGTCTGGTTCAATCAGACTACAGCTCCTTTCCCATCTTGGTACAGTCTGTTCGGGCAGGTCTGAACACAGCAATTCTATTTTGATTTTCTTTTTCCTGCCCCCAGCCATTTCTGGTCAATGAGCAGAGCGAGTATTCTCACATTTGCTGATATATTTTGGTTTGCTTGATTTATTTCCTGTGTAACTGTAAATGCAACATTACAACAATTTAGTCGCTGATTCGGACAACAGCAAGTGGACTACAGGTTTGAAAATGCCCTGACACATGTCCACTGGCAGCTGATTTAGCAAAGAAATGCAAAAGAATTCTAACAGCGTCTGAAATTTAGCAACAAAATCTGTGCTACCACCTTCAGTATTTCTACAAAAACAGTGCAGATTGGATGATTTACCAGGTTTTAATGCACAATCTGACATGCATCAAACTTGATTTCATAGTCTGACACAGTATGACTATGCTTTTACTATACATATATCTAGCACATTGTAACATTCAATGAACTTATAAAATTGTTTTTATTGCACAGTTTGCAGCAGGCATTGTTGTTAGACTGATGCCAAATCCTGATGAGTAATGTTTTAGGCAGATTTATGTTGTAGGTAGCTGCAATCAGACCACTGTACTTGCAATGGACATACAGTATCTCTATAGAAAATCACAGTCTGTGCTTTACCAGTTTAACAAATAACAAAATGAGCTCATAAATGCATTGCCAAACACTAATTTTTGATTGTTTTTTTTCTGTTACCTTCACAAAAGGTGACACACCAAATTTGAGGCAGAAATTGATCATGCATAAAAAAAAAAAAGAAGCAGAACGTTTTGTGCCAGTTTCAGATGTTTCTGGTGGTTTGGGGAACATGGATTACGGATGTGTTTCAGGACGACATTTGCCTCCTCCTCCTCCTCCTGTGTTTGTCATTTGCTTTGTTCAGGTCTGTAAATGCTGACTTGTTCTTCTTCTTCTACTCCTTTTTGATTGTGAGGAAGAAGTCAATTTCTGTTTCTTTAAAAATTTCTGTTTCCCATTCATCCTCAGTCTCAGGGATCAAAGGCCACAGTATTGTCTCCTACAGTAAGTGTGGAGGATCAATATATGGTACAATAAGACATAAGCCATAACTCTATTTCCTTTTCTATAATACCTCAGTTGGAGGACATACTGGGTCCAATATAAGGCAACAACATACGACGTTAATACATTTTGCATTGAGCTGCCAAGAGTCTGACTTTTATCAATCCTTCCAGCCTGACTCAGGGGTCGAGTTCCATATGAGGAGAATTTTGCCTTACAATCTTCCATCTTTGATCCAATACTGACACTGGTTTTTATTGCCATTTGGACCTGATGGTGACAGTCCTGCAAAATTGATGAGAGACCTCTGGTGAGAGAAAGATATCACGAGGGGCCAGTTGTGTATTGATGCATTCATTCGTCTTTCATACTTAAAGCTACAGTCAGCAAGATTTCAAAATGTATTTATTTGGTGATCAATTTGACAGATTATATTCAACAGTAGAATTTGGTGTAGTTGTAAAATAATATCTACACACAGTTACTAAGTAAAATAACTTGGCAAAGGCTGTTAAACTAAAATCCACCAAGATTCATTTACACCGGACAACATATTAATGTACATATTTCATAAAAATCACCCATTTTCAAGTTATTTCCTGTGTAAGGCATTCATTAAAGAGACAAATGGCTGTGGTCAAAGATAACAGAAGAGGTGAGAACACACACTCACAGTTAAGATGACATTTTGAGTTATCATGACTCTTTATGTTCCAGACTATGATTGATTTGGTTTTCATGGAACAAAAGAAATGAGGAGGGGCAGCATATTAATGTGCTGCTTAGGTACGAGAGCAAGAAATACCAAGACATTGTTTATTTATGCTTTTAAAGGATCATACCAGCAACATTGCATGTTTGAGCCCAATATATACAAGCACATGCTACAATTCCTTTTCTGACAACATTTTTCCAAAACATACTACTGGAGCAGTAAAGTTCAAATTTTTTTCCTATTTTTCAGACTGCAAGTATATCAGTTCATTCCAGTACACTATAAAAATCAATTTGTAGAGATTTAAAAAATGCTTGAGATACATAATTTATCACAGTAAACACAATGTCTATTAAGTTTTATGTCAAAGTAACTTTATTTAAATGATCCAACACTTAGCTGCACGGAAGACAATTATTATTGCACCAGAAAGTATAGTCCCAGGAGAATTACAAAGAAGTTAAAATGACTGTGCCTTCTGAAATTGTGCATAAATGTTAGACGGCGAAACATTAAATTTTAAGGTGGGTGTATCACCTGAACATCTGATTTTGAAAGATTAGGGGATTTAGAAAAATAAGAGGAAAGCTAAAATATGGTTTTATGTTTTGGACATTGGTTGTCGATAATGTAACACATATATTGAACTCTAACATGCATGATATGGTCCTTTAAGTATCATTATAGAAATTAGATAATTACAAAATTCTCATTTATTGGGTGGAAAAACATAATAATAATAATAATAATAATAATAATAATAATAATAATAATAATAATTTTATTTGTATAGCACCTTTCACAGACAACAGGTCACAAGGTGCTTCACATGCAAAAATATAAAACAATACGTACATAAAATCAAGAAACCAGGAAAACAATAAATAAAAGACATCCACTAAGAACAAATAAAAAAAGAAAAGAAAAGTGATGACCTAAAAGCCTGTCTAAATAAAAATGTCTTTATCTGTCTTCTAAACATGACCTCAGAATCAGAACGGACAGTAGAGGCAAGAGCATTCCACAGTTTGGTGTTACAGCCTGGAAAGTGTG
The DNA here is from genome assembly GCA_014773175.1 of Lucifuga dentata. Lineage (NCBI taxonomy): Eukaryota > Metazoa > Chordata > Actinopteri > Ophidiiformes > Bythitidae > Lucifuga > Lucifuga dentata. The sequence goes on along the minus strand of VXCM01002247.1, from coordinate 12,252 downwards.
ATCTCCACGGGTCTTTAAACGGGTACGAGAGACAACCAGTAGCTTCTGACCTGAAGACCTGAGTGAATGGGAGGCAGAGTATGTGTGAATGAGATCCACAAGGTAGGGTGGTGCCTGACCATGCAAAGCTCTAAAAGTTAGGACCAAAATTTTAAAATGCACTCTAAAGTTAATTGGGAGCCAGTGAAGACCAGACAAAATATGGGTAATATGTGATCGTCTATTGGATTTGCCTCACAGCAGCATTTTGAGCAGTCTGAAGCCAATTTAAAAAAGTTTTAATACAGGTAAAAAGGGAATTGCAGTAATCTAAATGAGAAGAAATAAAAGCACGAGTTACCATTTCCGTCTCAGTTCTAGACACAACAGCTCTCAGTTTAGCATGTTCCTCAAGTGGAAAAAAGAAGAGCAGGTCAACTGCCTGTCATGAGCACCCAAAGACAAAGAGCTATCCATGATAACACCAAAACTTATCCAGGAAGTGGAGAAAAGATGCTAAAAGACTCAGTGCCATTTCTTAGTGTAACAGACAAAGACTGTTTAGCTGCATTTTTATGGGGCCTTTTATATTCCACTAATAATTAAATAAATATGCTTCTTGTAAAGACCGCATTCAGAATAAACAGGATCAATCCAAAAGAAATTTCATTTAATTTGAAAAAGCTGCTTTAACTAGATTTGCACGTACAGGAATTCCTTTTTGAAGCGAGTCTAAGATGTTTACCAGGCAGACGCAGTACTCTCCCTTCAGCCGCTTGTCTTTTACAAGTGCTCTCTACTACTTTTTGTGTGTGTGTGTGTGTGTGTGTGTGTGTGTGTGTGTGTGTGTGGTGCATCTTTTCAAAATGAAGCATCTTTGAATAGAAGATTACTTTGTTACTGTCAGGAGAATAAACTGGCTTCACTTCCTTTGATTAACTCCTGTGTTAGTATTATAAAAAAAAAAATGACTGTTGTTTTGTTGTAGGAGATAAAAACCCAAATGAGAACCGAGTCACTCTGGTTGGTAGAGTGTGCATCCTGGAGTGGTTTTTGTAGTGGCTGTATGCATTCTGTAANCCCCAACATAACAAAAATTCTTCCTTATTACCACGGCCATTTATTTGTTGTGCGTTGATTTTGCCAGCTTTTAACTCTGCGCTCAGCATTAACATTGAACACTGAAGCATCCCAAACCTGATTAATTTAGCTTTTGTCGGACATGAAAGAAACATTGAAGCGTGGGTTTTAAATACTGGTTTTCTGGCAGTTTACAAACCAAATAGAAATGTAAGAAATTTTGACTGCATTTTTCATACCGTATAGCTGGAACAGAATTGCAATCAGCGCTTGCCTCTGTGGCATCAGAAGGTCAGCCACATTTCATAACTGCAATTTCAAAAAAGGATGGGCTTAATGAAATCTGCTAAATTAAAATGTGTCGTGAATACAAGCTGCAGCTCTCAACAGTTTCTGCTGAAGAGTCGCTCCATTAATTGCAGTGGGCTGTGATTATTCACAAGGGTTTATAATTAGGAGGGAGTCAGGAGTGTTTTATTCTCAGTAATTGCATGCATCTATGCGCCACCATTTAGCTGGGGAGCAGTAAGCTACCATTGTCAAATCAAGGGAGGTTGCCCTGACCCTTGTTGCTGGAAATTGATTTTGAAGCACTCATCAAACAGATTTGTGTAAACATTACCCCCTTTTTTAAAATGTTTTCATATTCTGATGATATGTTGTAGAGCCGCTTTCAATTTTCTGTTGAGTTCTTGTGCATCATCCAAACTGTTTAAGGGGAAACAGGTGAGGGTACCAATAATATGCAAAGCGCTTAGTGTTTTATCAGTGTTAAACTAGACAGAAATGTTTAATCAGTTGTGAAAAGCTCGGTGATTGGAAAAGCTTGTCACCTTTAATTTCATTGAAATATGAAATAAATAGAAGAAAATGATTGCCTGCTATTTTCTCTGCTCTCAATCACCAATATGAGATGAAAAGTTAAAACTATTTCAATGCATTGCTAGAGGCTGCCACAGCAAAAAGTCTTACTCATAGTTTTTTAACACTGTATTTAATTATTTCCGCGTAAGGACCCGCGGTGCTAAATGATTTCAGTCTAGAGTGCTTTGTACACTTAAATAAAACTTGTCCGCGCAAATATGACTGTGTTAACATTTCCCCAATTGCTTTTTTGGCTCCTTGCGTCTAGCATATGGTGCCATGTGGTGTTGTTGCACAGGCTGCTCAAAATGCAGAAAATTCCCATTAATTTTCCCCTATAAAGTCGGGGGGCATCCATTTGGACTTGCATGACGTGTCACAAGGGCCACATGGGGGCTTTGCAAGAGAGAGAGAGAGAGAGAGAGAGAGAGAGAGAGTGGGACTAGTCGGCAACTCCGCCAAGGACTGCTGCAGCAGCTGTTTTCCTGGATGTCTGCTCCTTGGTAATGTGCCTCTAAACTTGATGAGGCAGAACAGCTTGCTCTTGTTGCATTCTGTTCAGAGAGACGGACTAGTACCAGAGTTAACTTGTCACAAACTCAGCTTCCGCCACGGAGAGCCGAGGGCTGCCTGCCACCTTAGCGCTATGCTCCCTTGCAAAAATGGATGAAATGGCTCTGCGAGATAAGACAGTGGAAGACACAAGATGGGTTATTGGCCGCCGTGCTGTTCGTTACTCAGCAGCAGTAGTCACATGCTACACGGCTGTGTGAAAAATTTGTTTTATTTGATGTGGCCTGTTAAGTGGTGTTTTTAAATTTTTAAATATATGCTTTTCAAATTGGTCCAAGAGTTAATTTGCAGGGGCTTTAAACTATCTTGCACTGTAATAGCGCAGGAAAGCATTTTAGGTCTGATCTATAAAATATGAAGTGTTTTATGCCGTGTTATTGATACGAATTACTCTGAAATGGCCTTTACTATATTGTGCTGTGCTTCGTGAAATACAGCAGGAGATGAAGAGACCCAGTAAGCATGGTGAAAATAATGGCTTCTGAGCCTTTAAACAGGTCAAGGACAGCGAGGAAAGGATTATGAATTTTGCACATTTTGTACTATGAATATTCACATCTGAGGAAAGAAAAGAACAATAGTGATGCTGTCATTAAGCACCGTGTTCAGCATCCGGTGGGTCAATCTGTTCACCCATATTATTAGTAGATATCATCAAAGAAGCAGTCATAAATTACTTTAAAAAAAAAAGTAAATAGAGCGTAGCCGCTATGTTTGTTTTTGTTTGCATGTGAAGAATCGCACAAAAATAGGCAACACAGAACACATGAAATCAATTTCTATCAAAATGTTTTGGCTCACTGTTGTCACCAGGGTTACGGATCAAAATGGTAAATAGACTGCGTTTACACACACACACACACACACACACACACACACACACACACACACACATGCAAACAAACAGTGTTGACATGCTGCTGGCCTGCTGATCAGGAGCAGTTTGGAGTTCAGCATCTTCCTCTGTGACACCTTGAGCATATGGTTAGGAGGAGCTGGGAACTGAACCATCAATCCTGGATGAACCGCGGATGAACCCTGAATAACCTGTTCACCACCTGAGCTACTTTTGCTCTCAGACTTACACTTGATGTAAACTACATGTACACTTTCTCCCACAGTTGCTATGCAAGCAGTCAAGGGCGGGATTCTTAAAAAAAATCCCGATAACTGCACAGCGTCATGTTAAGTAAGTGCCGTGACAACTGAAGCTCAATCATGAGGCTTCTCTTATGTTGTGCACTGATGTCTCATTACTGACTGTTGTAAGGTTCACAGGTAAAAGCCAGTGAAGATCAGCATGTTAATAAGCTGCTTCATATGTAACAGAAGTGATTTATGCTGCTTCATCTCGTGCCAAAGCAAAATTGACATACTAACTCTGCAAAGGAAACATAAATTGTCTTCTTTAGAGCTCCACATTTTATGAAATTGGCTAATAATTGACTAATATAACACATATCCTCACATGTATGTGTCACGCATGAGATAGAGAGATGGAGCTACACAAGGCCAGATAACTGTGTCAATAAGTGCAAATATCATCACACGACTATGTTCCCTTACTCATAAACACCTGTTATTGGCATCTTTTAGCATTTGCGTTGAAGGAAGTGTTACTTACTTATTTACATGTCGGGGAAGCAATTCATAAAACACACCGCCACACAAAAAATTAAAAACCTGTTTCAATCTAGTGGTAAATTTCAGTGGTGAAATCTGCCTGTCACGTGTTAGTGATCAATACATTTGATAGAAAAGACCGCTCAGCTGATCAGTCAGGTTATTTAAAGTGAGTTTTGATCCAATCTCACACACACATTGCCCTGGGGGTCAGCTTATTCATTAAGCCTCATCTGCTGTGCTGTGCCTTTGAATGCCTTAAAACATACTTCAAATTTTGTTCAACAATGTAGACAAAGATGACATAATGGAAGGAATCTGTGTTTTATCTTCAGATGATGAGAGAAAACACAGCAACGGCGACAGTCGAGATGTAGCAGTAAATAAATTGTAAAGTGAATCATGCTGCACTCGATAAGCATGATTTACTTGACATTTTATTCACTGGTGCATTGCCAACTGTAAGCCGTTGTTTCTTCTTCCTTATATTGAGCTGGAATACATACTGCATGGAGGTAAACCTTTTGGATAAGTGGATTAATATTTTAATCTTTAACCTTTATTGTGCCAGATTATTTGCTTCCACAATGCAGAAACATCAGATAATCCACTTCTCGTCTTCATCAATTTTGCCCCTAATATATGTACAATACCCTAGATAGCATTGTGGTGGTGAGGCTGCAAGGAACAGCAAAGGCATTATCGCTTTTCTAGAGGGTACTAATATATATGGCTGAGAAAATTTTCATCAAAGTCTTGTGCAGTACATGCGAAAAAGAAAACGAGGTGAAATAACTAAACACAGCGCTGTTTTGAAGCCGTTTAATGAAACACATCTTATCTGCAAAGAGAGGACTTGACGTATCTTTAAAACATCTAATTCTTTGCCTGAACCTGCCTGTTGTGAGGAGGTCATCATACCCTTATTGTCACATCGGCATCCAGCAGCCTACGCACAGCAACATCAATCAATCTGATGCTATCTTTAACCCGACGTGATGAGGAAATCTAAGTCGATGGTCTGCCATCTCATGATTATCAACCCTCACATAGAGATTACAGCTACACACCCCTTAATGACTGGACACCAGAGTTCATAATAACCTTTCCCAGGGTGCCTTTCACCTGCAGGTGACATGATGATGTTATTGGATCTCTGTGCCAGAACAACTTTGGGATATAAAAGAAAAGCAGATAGTGTAGCAGATTACTTTGGCACAGCATTGAAGTGAAACACAACATTGATATACAAGATTCCCATGCTCTTATTTTAATTTAGGGGTCTATTTTGAAATCTTTGCAATGCTTTTCTATGCAAATCCTCTTCTATTCTCCCTTGCTGTAGACCTGCTATGCACAGTGAGTGAAAAAAACAGCTGGATCTTTTCTGTTTGGCTAGCTGCAACGGGCCTGAGCTTTCAGTAGTACCCACATACCGGAAACATTCATTCACTTGTCTTGTGCTTCATGTTGTGTTTAACCAGGTGTGTAGGTGGGTAACTTCAAATGTGTTACATTCAGATATCAACATGTTACAGAAGAAAAAGAACAACCCAAAATTTAAGCTTTCAAGTCAGTTCTGAACCTGTGGGGTTGTCAAAGTGGATGCATTTTAATACATGTGAACCTCAAGTTTTCAAGTTTTGCAGACTTGATAGTGTTTAACACTGACTTACTACTGTTTTACACTATAACCAGTGAGGAAATATAACAAACACACAAAGTGTAATATGCCCATTAATTTGTCAGAAATGTGTTGGTGCAAGAACAACATAACGTCTTTTATTACAATGCCCAAATAGCACATAATACTACATATACACTATTGTATCATACTGTTTATCCACTAGATATAATACATCTGACATTTTAAAGGACCATGATTTTGCATGTTTAAGCCCCCCAAAATACTACATAATATGCATAACATGTTATGTTACTGCCAACCATAAACGTTTTAAAAAAAGCATTTTAGTTTTCGTGTTATTTTGCCAAAACTACTAATCTTTCAAAATCAAATGTTAAGGTGATACGCCCACATTAAAAAAATACAAAAAAGATTTTGCCTGCTAACACATACGTCAGAGAGTAGAAGGCATGGTCATCTTTAGTTGCTTGATAAAAGCCTTCTCCTGGGACTATATTCCCTGGCGGAGATGTACATTGTCTTCCATGTTTCCAGCTCTGTGTTGGACCGGTTAAATTAAGTGACATCAGCATCGGCTATGAAGGATAACTTATCTCAAGCATGTTTCAAGTCTCTACAGGTTGATTTTTATAGCTTACTGGAATGACCTGGCAGTCTGGAAGGTTGGAAAACTAATTCTAAAATGTACAGCTCCAGAAGTATGTTTTGAAAAATGGTTGGCAGTTATGTAGGTTGTATTGAGCTCAAACATGCAAAATCACCTCCATTCTTCTCCATTATTAATCTTGGACAATTTAACCTCAGAACCCCTATATGAAAAACAACCAATTAATCTGTGTGCGTTATATAATCAAGGATGGAAAGTAACAAATTACATTTACTGTCATTACTCTAAGTCATATTTTTTCTGTGTTTATACTTTTTTGGGTAATTTTTTAAAAAAAATGTAGTTTTACTTTTACTGAAGTAATTGTAATTACAGTATTGTACTTAGGTGCAATAAAATAAAGCCATTAGACATGATGCTAATGATGGAGAGAATGACCTCAGGACCAGAAAACCAACGAATTAGACAAAAACAATCCCTGGAGACATTTAAATGACCAGTTTTGCCTTATTAAGAAAAAAGCACACAGCTACAGCATGCAGCATACAGACTTTGCTTGCTGAAAAACGTGGAGTTAGCGGCTTATCAGAATTCAGCATCAAATCTTCGCAAGCATTTGGTGGTAAGTTAGCTAACTTTATCCTGTTAATTATTCATACTAGTCACGAACGTTGCCAACATCTGTGTCCAAAATAATATGCTTTCACTTGTTTCTGGGTTGCAGTTTTGATAGTTATTGAAAAATGCACAAGTTAATGTTAATTAAGGGAAGTTAGTAAGTTAATTGACCTTAGCATGTGTAGGAAGGGCAGTTCCACTGTTAAATTCTTATTAAATGTTTGTCTTGTAAGTCAGTTATTAAATTGACTGCAATTCTTTTTTCCTCCCAAATGCAGAGTAATATCAATTAATATTACGAGGTAACAAGTTTTAAAAATGTAGCAAAGTCAATGTTAACTCATTACTCTGCAGCAAAATTGTTTAAAATGTATTTTTGCATTTTTTGGTAACAGTGCAACTCAGTACATTTACTCACAGTATATTTGAAACAAAGTACTTTTTTTTTTTTTTTTTNTTTTTACTTTTATTTAAGTAAATTTTTACACAAGTACTTTTACTTGAGTAAAATTTCATCAAAGTAATGGCACTTTTACTTGAGTAAAATATTTTATTACTCTTTCCACCCCTGCATAAAATACCAGTTAAACATACATTAAGTCACATGCCATTTCCTGATAAATGTTAGAAACTCCAATTTGGTTGCAGCAAAGGTCTGAATCTTCAGTACTAGAACAGATTGCAGTTTTGCATTGACCTTAATAGCGAGCGTTTTGTTTGAAGTGGAAGATCTCAGCCATCCATGAATTGCTGCGTGTGCACACTCAGAGCTGGAGGCAAAGCAGTCAAATAAATAAATGAATAAGTAAAACACCTCATTTCCCTACTTCATTTACCCCAGGAGCTGTTAATCAGCAAACGGTTTTATCAAGCAGCTACAGCTGTGATTAGAATGCTTCTTATTGCATAAACTGCACCAACACACGGAGCTGGGCTAAACGAATTCTTTAGAAACAATAAAAAAAAAAAAAAAAAAAAAAAAACTGAATAGGATTTTATTGGATTATCAGAGAAAAGGATGAATGGCCAAACCATCAGATTAGGTTGCTATCTTTAATGTTGGTGTAGGACGTAGCCTTACCATGGCCTGTCTGGACCGCTTCCGAGTGTTCTAGTCTGGTTGGAATCAGCCAAAGTTCAGTCATAAAAGATTAATGCCAATTGATTCCAAATATAATATTTCCTGTATATCTGCAAAAAGAGCTGTGAAGCATTTGTCTGTAACAGTATGTGGTATTAAACTGTGAACTTTTTTTTCCAAAATGAGTAATTAGGTGAAGAATAACAACAAAGCTGTTATTTGTGTGCTGTTTGTTTCACAGTTCACTCAGTCTAAAGCTGACACTAAAAGTGAGATGGAAGTGAGATTTGGTTTTTTTTTGGTTTTTTTTTTTTTAAGTCTTGTTGCTCTGCAGCTCACCGGCAAATCACTGATGATGCAAATGAAATGCAAGAAACCAAACAGCTCCAGTCAGCCTGAACAAAGCTAATGGAAACAAAGCAGAACACTCTTTACTTAAAGTAATAACCCACAGCATTCTTTCTTTTTTTTGTTTTGTTTTGTTTTCATTTTGTCCCTATTTTTGTGCTGCACTTCCCAGATATCACCTACCGATCCAACAGTGTGTGACAAGCAGAAAATTGACATTATATTAGAAGATTAAGGTGGTGTTAGTGGTGCTTAGAGGCTAAACAAAAAAGTGTTAAATGAACAAACAACAAACTGGTGATTTTAACAATCATTTACACTACAGGCCAAAGTTTGAGGCCCCCCAGATTTAAAAAAAAAAAAAAAAAAAAAAATCATCAATACACTGTTTTACAATTTATTGCACAGGAAATGACAGAAGTAACTAGTTAGTTTTTCAAGAAGAATCTCTCAAAATAAAGCACTTTGAAGTCATGCCAGGTTCAGACTTTGGTTTCATCAAAGTAACTCCCTCTGGCCAAGTCAGAATTCCCAAAACCTTTTGCTTCTCTTTTGGGTGGATGTAATTTTGGCATAGTTTTGATGAATGTTTTTGATTGTTGTCCTGTTGAAGAATGAAATTTTGGCCAATAATTTGTAAACTGGTTAGAAGTGCATGTCTTTGAAGGATGGAATGGTAATTCTCTTACTTCATAATTTCTTTAACTTGGACAAGTCTCTGGATCTCTTTCCCTCCAAACACCCCCACAGCATTTTTGCAACCACCCCCATGTTTTACATGGGGGTGGTTGCAACAACATGATCAGACTGTGTAGCAACTTAATCCCAAAATGATGTGGGAGAAGGCAGACAGCAGCTATTGAATAGAATGTTAAAACACATCAGCAAAGGAGTTGGAACACAACAGGAGTGTCAGTGGATAACAGACTGATGCCTTCATTAAAAATCATTTCATAGCCATAATGCTACATTATGTACTCTTATTGACAAATTCTTCTTGAAAACTAATTAGTTACATGTATTTTATACATTTTTGTAATTTCCTGAGTAATAAATTGTTAAGTGTATTGATGATTTTTTTTTTTTTTTTTTTTTAATCCGGGGGTGGTCAAACTTCTGGCCTGATTTACTGATAATGGAGGCAAAACTGTTTAAGTTCTAAAGGTGGTGCTAGAGGAAAATCCATGAGGACAGTCAAATCAAGGGGGTTTATGACCTTGGGAATGTTAATGTGCTCTGAAAAATTCTTGGCAATCTGCCTTTTATAAAGATTATGAGATATACTTGGATCTTGGTTTCAACATTGACATTTGGCCTGAGGGTTGCACTAGAATAAAGCTCGTAGGGTGCCAAAAAATTAAAAAGGGTTCATCCTCTAGTGAGCATGAATGTGTTATGTGATGGTGCTAATTTCCTGATAATCTGTTGATTAGATTTTCATAACTACTGTGTAGAAATGAAAATTTTGGGCCAATGGTGGTTGAGGAAAGGAACTTTCATATAATATTTCCTGTATATTTGAAAAAAGTGCTGTGAAGCATTTGTAACAGCATGTGGTATTAAAATGTGAACTTTTTTTTTTTTTTTTTTTTTTTTTTTTATAATTTGGTGAAGAATAACAATGAAGCTGTTACATACTTTGTCATGGACTTAAGTGTTGTTCAAAGGGCATTGTTGACCAAACTGTAAATATTACTGCATGGTATTCCCAAAATAATTTTGGGATTTGGGAGGTACTTTGAATATCCTAACTAATTCAGTGACAATCTGATCAATATTTACTGAGATATAAGGGTCATTGGATGGACAGACCACAACCCCTAGTGGAGCAAACAAATTGTGATGCTGTTATATGAACTAATGCTTCAATCAGGAAATCATTAAAATGAAAGAAAGGACTATATACAAAACCTCAAACGTACAATGACTTTATTTAAACAGTTTTTTTTTTTTTTATGTTTTCACACATTCAAGTCAAATTAAGTTTATTTGTATAAAGCAAACACCTCAATGTGCTTTACAGGCCCATACATCAGTGGTTCCCGACCCAGCCCAAACTCTCATGAAGACAAGGGAAGGGAAAACTCCCTAAAAAAAACTTTATCATCTAAGGTTAAAAAAGGAGGAAACATTCAGAGAAAAATCACCCTCCTTGATTAGCCAGGTATGCAATAGATGGTGAAGCAATGCGTTAGAAAGAGACATAATGTGAAAATATGAAAATAAAATATTAAAAAAAGAGAGAGAGAGAGATACATACATGCAACAATACAGAAAAATATAAATACAGCAATTGAGCCATGATCTAGTTAAAACAAAATCCTAAAGTCAATGAGCTGGTCCATATTATCCACATAAAGAAGCGTATGCACAGATTTATTGACTGAAAATGAATGCTGTCATTCTTGAGCTCAAGAATTATAAGCATTAGCATAGTTAAAAATTTAACATATTTTAAACAAACCTTAAAAACAGCTCTGCATTAAATATTAATATTCCACACTGACTTTTTTTGGTTCAAGCCCAAAGCCACTTTGTAAGACAAGGTGTCACAGTTTACAAATGGAGGATATCTGATTGTGGAGCTAAGCAGGTCGATTTGACAAAACTGCTGCTGCTGATTAACCAGGGAGAAAATTCCAAGATTGATCTTTTCCTTGTTTTGTCAGGCTGATTTCCACCATTGCTCAGGGTTTAAGTTAATCGCTTGTCACTTTATTGAAAAAGCCTGTCAAAATACCTGTAATCTGATTCTGTTCATGAAAGAAATAAGCGTGGTAAATCTTTATATGCCTTAATAATAAAGTCTTTAAAAGCTTCAGTCTGATTTAGGAGCAAAATAATGAAATGTTTGTTATTTTTGAGATCGAGATTGATCTTTCAACACAGGGAGATTTAAAAGAAAGAAGAATTCACCCAAACTCTTAAGTATTAAAATTTCTCATCTTGAATGTCATGAAAAAGTTAACAGTTTCAGCTGCAGCCTTTCACCTAGGGACTATCTGTGATTTGCAATAATGGCTCTTGGTAATTTTTAATCCTGTGTGGATGTCTGTAATTTGTCACATGAAAATAATACAGTGAAAATTACTTTCAGGGGACGTCGGCAAAGAATGAGGTCCCCTGAAAATACAATTCTCATGTAAATTGAACTCCTGGTAATTTCAGGATAATTTGATTTGGCTGGGTGCGCAATTTATTTAGCTTCTTTTTCTAGGTGTGATTTTTCTTGCTTGTGTCATAAAGAGCATAGAAACTGTACTGGAATTTTTAGAGGAAGGTCCTGAAAGCGACAAATTATAAACCCAGATTTGTGAGTGTCATTATCATCAACATTGTGGAATAATTCCTTAATTACACACGGCCCCTGCTAATACCAGCCCTGTGTGAATAGGGATTTACAGCAGAAAAATACCACATTCACCCAGTTTGAAATTCCATCTTGGTGTGTACAATGGAATTTGACATTAGAAAGGGAAGCGTGTGTACACTAGGGAGGGCCTCTCTCCTGAAAAGGCTGCACCTTGCATGATTATTCCTCAATTGATCAAAGAATTAAAAATAGAAAAATATGGAAATGAGGCCAGCCTAAATATTGTCTTCTTTTGGAGTCTGTTGCCTCACAGCAAGAAGGTGCTGGGTTCGATTCCCGGCCGGGGCAGGGCCTTTCTGTGTGGAGTTTGCATGTTCTCCCCATGTCCACGTGGGTTCCCTCCGGGTACTCCGGCTTCCTCCCACCTCCAAAGACATACAGGTCAGGTGAGATGGGAACTCTAAATTGCCCGTAGGTGTGAATGAGAGCGTGAATGTGTTTGTCTCTGTGTCAGCCCT
>VXCM01002246.1:15339-33504 GCA_014773175.1 Lucifuga dentata | reverse complement strand
AACAAATAAATCCACAAAAGTTTGCTGAGTTGACTCGGAGCTCTCGACAGTGCAGCCATCTTACAGTGTGGAGGATAACCGGAAATTTAATTGGTGAATGTGATTTCCTCAAACCGTTCACTTCTAAGAGCCCCGTCTGCACATGGAGTTAGACATGTAATAGTGACATATGCTGTATTTGTGTCATACAGATTAGGCATGTTCAAACTTACAGGAAGTAATGATTGGCAAAGCATCAAAATGGGGATTTTCCGGAGGACTGCAGAAATGCATTTAATTAAGGTCATGTTTTACAGTAAACCAAACATATGTCCTGCAAATGCATTCTTCAGACATGTAGTGTGTTTGCTGTGGTCTGCATCAGAGACTTAATGTCATAATAGTGCATTTACCACTCAGTTTGGTTTGGTTTCACGTATAAACAACTCACGCAAATGGAAATGTAAAATCATCATGTGAGAATGCTAGTTACACTCATTGGTTCAGAGATGTCTGGAGCAAGTACATCAAAACAGGAAGAAGTTTTTTTTTTTTTTTTTTTTTTTTGATTGTTCTGATCACCCCCTGCAGAAAGAGTTTGAGCTCCAGCCTTCTAGCTGCCATTTAAGAGACATAAGACTCCTTTGTTTCTGTGGCTATCGATAGGCTTAACAGGAAATAGCCCTTATGTTTATATGACTTTTTATGACATTAATGTTCATTTGTTGACTCTGCTTTTTAAAGCATTTTGTCTTATTGTCTTACTGTTGTTCTTACTGTCTGGCTGCAGATGTTGTGTTTTTGATGTGGCTATTTGTATTACCAGTACTTGCGTATTCATCTTAAAACCCTGGCTGCAAACCAAATGTCCCCCAGTGGGACAATAAAGATTTGAACTTGAACTGAACTTTGTTTACCAAGCCAAGATAACAAAATAACACAGAAAAAAAGATGAAATTATGCTTATAGTTGTAGTCATTATTTGGGCTATTACTGTGCAAAGCTAAGCTAGCAGAATGCTGAATTTAAATGAGCTTCAAGACAACCAGACACCTTTGTGTTGCTTCATGTTACATGAAGAACATGTGCTGCCTACAGACAGCCAAACAGGCACATATGTGACATGCTAACCTTCACGTTATTGTGAAAACATGTTAGGTGAGCTTGACGTGTTACAATCTTCTCCCAGCATCTGTTTGATTAGTTACGGGCAATCAAAGGTGTAATTTACTTAATGTTAACTACAAACAACCCACTTCTAGCTTCTAGTTTATTCAGTAGAGCAATGGATCACCCTATAGTTGGTTGGAAATCATGCTAATGCACAAACAAACCGCTCTAGGGTTTGTTTGGAACCGGACTGAGACCACCTCCTCAAACCGTAGTCTGACTGAACCAGACTACATGCAAAGATTTGAAAAAACCCTTAGAGATGCAATCATATAACATAAAATATAACATTATTTATGCTTGAGTTTAACACTTCTAACTATATTCCTGATTTATCCTGGATTGTTTTCTATTTTAAGCTGTGATAATTATAATTTCCAGTAGAATCTAGATCTTAAATCATAGTTTCCGGTCACATATACTGGGTATAAGCTGGCATGAGAGTATCTTCTTACTCAGAAGCTCATACTTTCCATCCTTACCTACTGATGTAAAAACAGTCCAGGCTTTTTATTACTACCCATGTCCTCCTCATTAATAATTTGACTGTGATGGTGCAGAGGGCCTTAATCATGAGTGAGGGTGAGAGCAACAGATTGTGATTGATGGGTGGCAAGTCTGAGATGTGGGTGGAGGAGGCAGTAATGGCACAGACTTCAACAGATGGTTGGCGATATAGAGCTGCAGCCTCACTCCAGATAGGTTAATTAGCCTGATAAGTAAAAAATGTGTTGGATTTGGCACCTTGTCTGCATTTGGTTATTTCTTTCATATGGTCGCCATTTTTCTTCCAGCATTCAAGAGCCTCCAGATGAGCTTTCCTGTGTGAAAAGCTGAAAGGGACTATAGGGACATATAAGGACATCATTGTTAACAGAGAAGAGGTTTCACATAAAATATGAATCATTTACAGTAAATGGTATTTGACTGACTGTATCATAAAGGTACCATGGCAGCAGCAGCAGATTTCAAGCTTGTCAAATTGCATCTGTTTTTTTTTTAACTTTTCTCTGGATCCTCATGTGTCTCCTGCTGCCATCAGATCAAATCCTGCCAACACTCCCACTGCTGCCCTCTCTGTATTATTCAGAAATGGGACCCACAAGTAGATTCAAAGGGCAGATAAAAATAATAAACATCCTTTTCTGAGGATTTAGAATTAATACAGAAACAGGTAGTCAGTAAAAGAAAGTAAAAATTTAAAGAGGCAGGTTAATAGGCATAGATGGACGATGGCATGTCCGTAAAATCAAGATTACTACCATTATTTTTATCAGGCAGCTTCTTTTATAAGCAGCCCTTATGACATCGGGGGAAAAAATGGATATTGTGGCCATGTATTATGAATTTATTCCCTTGCTTTGTTAATGCATGCATACATTTTATTATTTGTTCCCTCTTTTTAGTTAAATCATGGCCACATTTGACCAATTTGTTACCTTCTTTTAGTTAAATCATGGCCGCCATGTTTCATTAGTTCCTTCATTTTTTATTACTCTTGCCAGTCTTATCAGTAAAGTTACTTATATGAAAGTTTAATATATTAGGCTCAAACAAGCAAAAGTGGTATGGTCCTTTAAATACTCTAAGCACTAAACTCTAAATTCTAAAATGTGATAGTAAAAATTGTTCATAATGTTATGTGGATTGGATGTGGTGAATCCAACGCTACCAGTTTCATTAACACTACTTAAGGAAATATTAACTTTGAGAGCACATCGAAAAAAAGATAATAAGCAATTCATATGTCTATTCAAAACTGAAAAGCTGGAGTCATTTTTGGAAATGGGTGTACACTTATAAACCATAGATGTTTGCAATATATCTGTAAAGTGTTTTTCTCAAACATTTTATTGTCGATTGTGACAAACTAAATGTAATACACACGCACACAATCATTTCCAATAGCCTCCGGAGGTTTCCATAAAGTTTAAAACAAGGGCGCAAGAAATTTCTAGGTGACGGGCTTGACCATAGTTTTCATAAGGGGGGGAGCACAATTAATAAAGAATGAATGAACAAGTTAACTGTGGCCATGATTTAACTATAATAAGGGAGCGAATAATAAAATGTGCACATGTATTAATGAAGCGAGGGAATGAATTCATAACATGTGGCCATGATATCCCTTTTTCCCCCTGGATGTCACAGAGAGCTTCATACTTTAACATGAGATGTTCATCAAATATTCTAACTATTAAATACACTACAACCGTTAAACAATAATCACAGTTATGGTTTCTTATCTCTGCCAAAAGGATATTTTCACCATTCCCATGTGTGAATTTAAGGAGAAAATCATTACCAAATGGCTGACACTAAAAAAAAAAAAAAAAAAAAAAAAAAAAATGACCACTGTAGTTACAGACCATTGTCAAAGTGCAGCTGAAAAATGGATATGATCTAAGTTTGCTTTGCATGTAAATCTATATACATTTAAAATATATACTTTCACTTATTGCCATAAAGCCTTATTTACTTATATAAGGGCCATCCCACCAGCATATACCAGAACCATGTTACCATTTATATAATTTGATGTATATATAGATATCTTCTATATGTAATATAGAAGTATATGTAAAATTTATCTATACATCTACATAACTATGTAGCAAAAAATATATAACTTGATATAAATCTATAAAATGTCTGAACTGTTTATTCTGTATAACTCCTTGTTTTACCCTAATTTGAGTTGATAAATGTTAAAATTCTGCTTGGGTTTTCTAGTTATAGCTTCTGTCAGTCATTTTAAAAGCTAACCTGCAGTTATGTCCTGACTAAGAATTTCCTGCAGCAAAATAACGATTCATTTATTCATCTACCTTCAAACCATCATACATACATCATCCAAGAAGCTCATGTCCTGTTTAGCTGTTACTAAACTGGAAGTTCCTGCTATGGATTAAATATCATAGTGGAAGTTCAATATTTATTTTATACTTTATTTCCATCACACAACAGCTCATTAATAAGTAATACATGCAAGACACGTGATCAAATAATCAGGAGAACACACTGTAGGAAAAGCAATTGTCTAAGTAAACTTAGGAGACTGAAAATCTGTGTGCACACACACACACACACACACACACACACACACACACACACACACACATAAACACAACTCATCTGACTAAGGGCATCACTTTGTGCTGAAAAGTGGTGGGGACATAAGGGTTTCAACATATGCAATTTTAGGCAATGTAGTGGGGGGGNGATTATGGCAGGAAAAAAAATGCATAACAGTGCATCAAAAGAGCATAGCCTAGGCTACTAGAGTCGACAATATGGAAATTCTCAGCATAAAATGCACAACAACGTCGACCACACAAGTAACAATTATCCATATGCATCACATCAAATCCATTTTTTTTTTTTTTTTAAATCTTATATTACTTTTTTTGGACAAAGCACATTTGTTTCTTCTATATTTACATTGCATTGTATGGATTCTTGTGCAAATAAACCTTTCTCAAAATGTTGGAATTTGATCATTAACATTTCTTGGTGCAAGCTGTTTTTCACAACATTTTTAACAAATTATGCTTTTAAAAAGTGATGGGGACAAAATTGTCCATTTCAAAAAGTGGTGGGGACATGTCCCCAGCGTCCCCAGTGTAAATGACACCTATGCATCTGACTAAAATTGCTCTTAACAATGTTAAAACTAAGTCTATGCCCTTGGGCAGGCTAGCTCTACAGTCAGAAGGCAGGCTAAGTTGGTAACCAGAAACCAGGAATAATAAGGCATGCAGCCCAAAGGCCTAGATCTGCTTAGAATGTGGAAACAGAGAGGCAGGCAGAGGCAAACAAGTCTGTCAGGGGCTGAGGTACAATACAAATATAAAGGCAGAGGGATCACAAACCACAGAAAACAGGAAACAAGTAAATTGATAAAACACTAATCTAACACTAGGCTTATTTTAGGTCTTGACTTATTCTGAAAAAAAAAAAAAAAAAAAAANAAAAAAAAAAAAAAAAAAATCCTGATTTTTCCCATATTTCAGGGATTTATGCTATTTTTGTTTGTTTGTCTTCTGTCCCGTATTTAATTTGCTAAATCTGGTCAGCCTATAAAGCACTCAAGTAAACTCCTGGAGAAATCTGAAATCTGTGGGAGAGTCTGTAAAACCAGCTTCTGTATATCCTGAGGCACTGGTGAGGGGGATTGAGAACAGGTGTGGGAGTCAGTTGACCAGGTGGGTGTGGGAAAGCAGATCAAGCAGATACGAGTACAGCATAATGCACTAAACAAGCTTTGACCTGGATGCCACCACGACACACTCTGCCTTTCTCCCATTTTATGAAGAACGCCAGACTTTCTCCGCTCCTTCGAAACAAATTTGTGAACAAAAGGTGAAGAAAAACTAAAAAACCAGAACTGACCCTGTTTTTGCTGAACAGAGAGCAGCTTTATATAACACCGCAGCCAGCGAGCAGAAGGTATTTCATTAAGACATGCTTACTCCCTAATACCTCCTGGCAATGTGGTATCACCACTTTCCAATTTGCATATAAATGTATTCTATTTTATTGGTGTATTGTGAGGAGGATTTATTATGAGCGGTTGAGCATACAGACTTAAACACAGTCTGACTCTATTATGCTATTGCTCTCATCAAAGATGGGTCTCCATTATTGAGACCTCAACAACTAAAGGCCCAAACACAGACGTGAATAGCAGACTGGATAACACAGTTTGATGGCACTATAAGGCACTTCAAACATTTACTTGGTTTTGATGTAAACAAAATGCTTCTTCTTCAAAGGACATTGGTGAGAGAGAAAGAGAGAGAGAGAGAGAGAGAGACCTGTTCATGCAGCTGAATAATGCAAGATGCTGAGAATGATCACAGTCTTCACGCAACTCAGAACAAATTCCTCTGTGTGCTGCCCTTAGATTGACTTCCTCCATATCTTCTTGTTTATAAGCTTTATTGCTTCTTGTATAGCGTAAGGTGAAGTTGTTCAACCCTGTGGTGGTAAAAAAAAAAAAAAANAAAAAAAAAAAAAAAACAACAACAATAAGATGTAAAAGAAGAATAGTGCGTGCCCCCTCCACACACTCTGAACCATGTAGGCTTATTCGTTTAGGAGACAGCAACACATGGGAGTAAAGTTTGCTCCATACATTGGGTAGATCTTAAAGGACCATACCATCAATTTTCATACATGTAAGGTTATTGGCAATCATTTCCCAAAGCATATTACCGGAACAGTGAGTTAAATTTTTTTTTCTACCTTTCACCATTGGTTTCAGTTCATTCTGGTACGCTGTTAAAATCAGCTTGTTGATACTTGAAACATTCTTGGGATAGGTAATCCATCATCGCCAACAAGATATTTTTGAAGTTTCGTAATTTTAATGTTTAAGCACAATAAAAAGGATCTTTTGAGGCTATATTCCCCATTGGAGATAAACACTAGGGAATATAGTCCCACCAGGGAATATAGTATGTCTCCACCAGGGAATATAGTCCCAAAAGAATACCTGTGTTTATCGAAAAATTTTAACGACTGTGACTTCATAAGGCTGTATAACTAGGGTTAGGGTTAGGGTTAGGGTTAGTATAACTATGTATAACTATTAGCAGGTGAAACATCGATTATTAAGGTGGGTGTATCACTTGAATATTTGATTTTGAAAGATTAAGAGATTTTGCAAAATAGCAGGAAAGCTGAAATATAGTTTTATCCTCTGGAAAATGATTGTCAGTAACTTACATGTATGAAAATTGAATATATTAGGTTCAAACATGCAAAATGTTTTTTTTTTTTTTTTTTTNTTTTTTTTTTTTTTTTTTTTTAACAATGCTCAACATATATCCCTTTGATATTATATTATATAAGGTGAAAGAAAATAAATTTCCCCTTTAATTTGCACTTGCCATTGTTACAGCAGAAGTATTGAGTTCATTCATATGAGCCTACAATCATTCCAGCAGAGAGAGAATCACTTTTTTATCACAATAATCAAACTCTGACATCTCCGTCTTCACAAAGTCACGGCCAAGTTTTGTTCAAAGCCACAAAATATAATTTCAATTCTGTTGAAGATCCAAAAGTTTCCAAAGATTCCAAACCTGCCAGAATGAAACTGATGTAATGTACAAGCATCCAGTGAATTTCCATTTGGAAAGCCAGAAACAAAACATGCTATATTGGGGTTTGAAAATTTTACTTGCACAAGTAGAAACAAGTTTAAAAAAAAAAAAAAAAAAAAAAAAAGCATTTAAATGAACTTAAGATGGATTTTAAGACTTAACAGATCAGATAGATTACTTATTTGAAAAAGGTGGGAAGTCCACATAAAACCCCTGTCATTTTCTATTTTTTAATTTTCAGAATCCTTTTATTTTCAGCATGCTTTGAGTTCTGTCAGCATGACGTCTCCTCACTCTGAATAAGATAAAGGAGCCAAAACTCGCTATGACAACTGTGCGTTGTTGTGCTGTTGCCTGTAGTGAAACTGGAGCTCAGAGCACGCAGATCCTGACAGTGCTGATGAACAGCTACATGTTTTATCCTGAAGGGCAATCTGATGTTCTTCAGCTGAGGCTTCTCGGAGCATTGATGTCAGCAATTAAAGAAGAAGACAAGGGAACAAGCTTCCATCTCTCTATATGGCTGCCAATCCTGTGAAGCTGACTTCCTTACAGGCACCATTCCTCAATGTTCTTATGTACAGTAATGGATAAATAAGTATTATATGCTACAGATCCGTCTAATTAATTGATAGCATCGCTGTGTATAATGTCTGCTTTTAAAGCAATGAAAGTTAATAATAGATCATTTTGAGCTATTTTAAGAGAGAGAGGGAGAGAGAGCTGGACTCTGCAACAAATCATAGGCACTATCTGAACAAGTTTCCCCCTGTACACTCTGCTTTGCGATCGGCGTAATTACATCCTGAGGCATCCAAAGTGTGCTCCTTGCATTGGAATAAAGGGAATATGAATGAGATCTTAATTATTTATTGAACCGTATGAGTTGAGCAGTTTTGCCAGGATTCAGCTTTTATCAACACAGGTTGAGGAGGCAGCTGCAAAAAAACCACCAAAAAATGTTTGATCTACAAAGTTTCAATTTTGAAATTTGATGACATTTTTTTAAGGTGGAAAATTATACAGATTTCTGTTTTTAAAATCTTGATTCAAGGGTCTATTTTGAAAGCTTTATAATGCTTTAATGTGCAAAGACACATTGATTCACCTCTGCTCTCCCTTACTACAACTCTACCATGCACACTGAGTGAAAACAGCTTAGACGCTGTGTGTTAATTCATAAAACACAGTGCCAGATTTAACATGTAGATAAGGGCAAACAGTGTCATGCAACATAGTGGTGTCACTTGTGCATTGTGTTGAATAACTGAAGACACTGGGCTCTTCCCCACTTTACTGTGCACATGACGGTCATAGGCAAGAAAGAGCTCAAACAATCAAAATATTGTGCATCAATAAGACAGAAATACAGTGAATGAATAAGTGAATACCTGTGTGTGAGAAATAAAAAACACAGCTCCTCTTAGCAAATTAAATCATATTGGTAAAATAAACTGTAAAACACTTAAAATGCAACATAACACAAGGGAGGATGGCATAAACTGCATTAACATAAAAATAAAGAAATTCAAACATTAAGACACAATAAATAATAATTTAACCAAGTTAGCTTTGCACAAAAACAAAACATGACTCTCCACATGGCGATGTCATGGGCAGGAAAGAGGAAGGACAAGGGAATGCACACTCCAAACAGCAGGGGCACCTGGCATGCCCACCTCATCACATGACCATCCTGCTCTCCTAACCCATGCACTCCAAAGTGGAAATAGTGACAAACAAGTGATAAAAGTACCAATGTACACTAAAGATAAGGAAAATGAATAAACAGGACTACAACACTGGAGACCAACCAAAACCTCAGTATTATTCTGCTACACAACCATGTTCTCTTATTCATGAACTCATGTTACTGGCATCACTTAGCGTTTGCCTTGAAAGAGGCAGGCGTTCATGTTGCGTTAGTTAAGCAATTTATAAAACACATAGACACGCAACCTATTTCAGTCTGATGGTAAATCTCATTAGTATGATATCGGGGTGTGTGTGTGTGTGTGTGTGTGTGTGTGTGTGTGTGTGTGTGTGTGTGCTTTAAACTATATTTGCCTCACATGTATGATCATTAAATGTCAATGATAAGCTCATTCAGTTGATCAGTTTATTTAAACTGAAAGTTTTGATCTGATCTCTCACACTTTCTAGTGGCAATGCGCCTCATACTCATGTCAACTTCTGCGCTCTGCCTGTCCACCCCGATGCATTTCTGTAAGTATGAACCTCATGGTTTGCAACTTTAACAATGTTCAACACCTC
This sequence comes from Lucifuga dentata, assembly GCA_014773175.1. NCBI lineage: Eukaryota > Metazoa > Chordata > Actinopteri > Ophidiiformes > Bythitidae > Lucifuga > Lucifuga dentata. Next base: position 23,971 of record VXCM01002246.1, on the reverse strand, counting down.
TTAGGGCTATCCAGCAGACGTAGGGTGCCATCTCCCACATGGACCCCATGAAATCTGCTGCCCCTGGAGTTGTTTGACTCATAACAACAAATATCAATAACTATCACCAACATAGTACCGTGTTTTTCTTTCGTCATTGAAATAATAGATGAATTAATAATAAGAACAAAATGATATATACAGTATATGAAAAAAGCATATGTCCCTTAAATTGATCAAATATAGTCCTAGTGTGTGGTAAATATGCTCATACATGCAAGCAACGTTGGAAGAAATGTGTTTTATCTAAACTTTGTGAAGTTTGGACAAAACATTACACTCAGTGAGGAGAGTGTCGTTATTTTCAAAAGTTTGTAACCACCATCTCTCCAGCTCATTGAAAAATAATATAACTGTCAGGCCTCAAATGCAATCAGAATGAAAATTGTTTTTTTTTTTTTTCTGTTCTCTGTATTGATATCGATGTGTAGAAAAATACAATTTTAGTGATTTGATAGCAAATATAATAGAAAGCCACAGATCTGCAGTGCTGACAGATGTCTGCAGAATGGATTTTATACATGCAGGTATAATTTCTGTTTGGGTAAAAATATGTTTATATTCTCGCTATCAGATGAAATCCTCATATCTCCAAAATGTAACATTTTGAGAAACTACTACTACTACCACCACTGTGTATTTCAAGTTACCTTATTTCATTTTGTGCACACAATAAAATGAATATAAACCAGAAAAATTACCAAAATTCAACTTTCACATGAGAATAGTCTGCAAAGCTTGGTGTTGCTTTTCTTTAAACCTTGTATGATGTCTGTGGACATTGTTTTACCATGCTAAAACCTCCTTATATCATTAAAATAAGTAATTTCTTAATATTTGTAAAAAAAAAAAAAAAAAAAAAGGAATTTTCATTGTCAGGCTCACAGCTTAAATCATAGCTTATCATAACAGTGATTTTGCATGTTTTAAGCCCAATAAATCTACCAGTATACATGTTACTGACAACCAATTTAGAAAACATACAACCGTATTTTAGTTCCCTGCTATTTTGCCAGATCCCATAATCTTTCAAAATCAAACGTTCAGGTGAAACACCCACCTTAAAATTTAATGTTTTACCTGTTAACACGTATGTCCAAATGTAGAAGGGACGGTCATTTTTAATTTCTCACTGAAAGCGGTTTTCTCTTAATTTTTGGAAGACAGTGTATTTACAAATCAGTTTCCTGACACGTAAATAAGAAAATATCGTAGGAACACCTCTTTCAAGGAAAACACTAAAAGTTGTCGGCAACTGGCATTTATGAATGAGGGAACATGGTTGCATGGTGATATTTGCCCTTCCCGACATGTTAAGTTTTAAGCTTTATGAATCCTGGCTGTAGTGTTTGCTGTGATGGATTACCTCTCTTAAGCATGTCTCAGGTTTCTATAAATTAATTTTTATAGCGTATATGAATGAACTGAAACCAATGGGAGTCTGGATGGCAGGTAGTAGAAGGCATCTCAAGTTTACCGCTCTAGTAGTATATTTTGGGAAATAGTTGCCAGTAACAGAACATGTATGCCAGTTGCATTTATTGGGCTCAAACATGCAATATTACTGTATTGTCCTTTAATAGCAGCACATATTTGAAAGATCCACTCATCAAAGTCATTGTCTCTGCGGTGCTGCTGAGCTCGATGTCGTTTAACTGTCACCTGATGGGGGGAATGATATTCTTGGGCGCAGGCCTGGGTCACGGATCAATACCAACACCCACTGAATCTTCTAAGGTGAATGCAGCAGCCACATTTAGGGATGCATTACTTCACTCAGCATGGGCATCTCCGCCTCTGAAACGAGATGGACACACAACAACTTCTCATCTGGGCCATCAAATGCTAAAGGTAAATACCGGCCTGCGCACAGGGCGATAACCTCCCTCTTGAGGTGACAGGACCATATTTAAACTCGCCGTGATCCATCCTGTTTGATGTTCCACACTGGTGCACATTACAAGGGTGGGTATTGATAGGTGATTTGTCAAGCTGTCATGCAGGGATTGGTTTTGTATTCCACTGGGAATGCCGTGTATCTGCCTTGGATCTGAGCATTCACGGTGGTAAAAAGGGGTTTGGGAGTGAGTCTGTCAAAGTGTCAGGCCAGCTTTTTTTTTGAGCCGCTCCACGGGTGTCACCGAATTCTAGAAATTCACTCTGGAAAGAAATATCGTGCAGATAAGGATTTGCTGATGCAGCCGCTCCAGGTTTCTGTACTTAGGTTGAAGGTATCATACTAACAGGAATACTGGAGTGGGGGGGTGGAAGAAATACTACCCACTCTGCCAGTACTGATGTTGTAAAGCCTGGTGTTATGAGGATACAATCATGGCTTCTACATTGATGGAGGCTGTTAAGGGAATGGACATGGCCGACATACTGTCAATGAAGAGAGTACAGGCGACCTGCAGGTATTGCTGAAGGACACTGCTGATGTTGCTGTGGTAACTGATGAGCAAATTGTTGTTCGTGAGCTGAGAGATTCCCAAAATGTAGACTCAAGGCTATGGTAGCCGGCTGTATGCTTCTACATTTTACAACCACTGATATGACCTTTTTCAGGTGTTGCAGTTACATATATCATAGTCTGATTGTTTTGTGTACATTGTGTGGTCTTTGTAATGTATTCATGTTAAATACTACACTTAAAAATACTTAAAAGACTATATCAGTGATTTTGCATGTTTACACCCAATAAATACCTGCATATATGTTAGATTACTGACAATCAATCAATTTCCAAAACATAAAACTGTATTTTAGCTTTCCTGTTATTTTGCCAAATCCTTAAATCTTTAAAAATGAAGTGTTGATAGGTGATACACCTTAAAATTCAATGTTTTACCTGTTAACACGTATGTCTGAATGTAGAAGGGAAAGTCATTTTTAATTTTTCTGTAAAGGCCATCTTCTTCTGGGACTACGTTCCCTAGAGGAGGTATGCATTGTATTCCTTGCACCTCTGTGCTGGACTGGCTAAATAAAGTTACTTTGAAAAAAATCCCCAAAAAACTTAATAAACATAGTGTTCACTATGATCTATTACTTATCACAATAAGTTTAAAGTCTCTAGAAGTTGATTTTGATAGCTTCATGGAATGAACTGAAACCAATGGCAGTCAGGAAGGTAGGAAAGAATAGCTACAACAAAATTATTTACAACAATTTATTATTTAGAGGTAGCAGGAACTCAAATGAAAGAACTAGAGGTCAGAGTTCAGCTAACTCAAGATATAAGGCAGTGAGATTACAAATTACCGTATATACTCGAGTATAAACTGATCGCAAGTATAAAACGACCCCGATTCTGACCTGCATATTTACAAACCCGTATATAAGTCGACCCCCTGATATTGTTCCATCAATTTACTTGTTTAGCAAATTACCTGTTTTTCTGGCATTTTCTGTCATTGTATTCCTGTGATTTTCTGAAAATAATCCACATACTGGCAAATATGATATTTATTTCACCAGCTGGTTACCGTAACTGGCCAATCACAACGGCGCTTACTGGCCGCCGCAAAATGTGCTGGATAAGATATTTAGTCAGGAAATATCTCATTCTAAGGTATGATTTAAACTATTTTCCATGGGTAGTGGTAATGGGTAGTATTTCCACCCCTGGAAATTTCATTCTCTGGGATCAAATTTGAATTTCTCCTGTATAAACCGACCTCCTGATTTGCTTTGTGAAATTTGGGAATAAAATCTTGGCTTATACTTGTATATATGGTAATTTAAAATCAATGGAATGATTTGTGTTTACAGTGCAGGTATGGAAACGATCTCACACACATGTGAGATCGTTCATATTTGCAGATAATATTTCTTGTTTTATGTAGGCTTTGTTCTGCTCATTCCCTCCTATTACTCCTAACAGCCAGTGGGAGGAAGAACACAACCAGAAACACAATCAGCACAGACAAGCTTGTGTTTTCAGACTCTCTCAGGGTCGCTGAATAACTACCAAAACTAAATGTTGCACTCTACTCTAAAAAAAGTAAAACTGACAATGCAAACAGGCAATTTAACACTGAGTGGACTGAGAAGTGTGTGCGTGTTTGGGCCTTTTGGTCTGAGTAAGTGCATCTCCATGAAAAGGGAGTATAATAGAAGCGTTTTGAGAGAGTACACTCAAACTTTGACACATTTCCAATAGGCGGTAATCCCTAGTGCAGCAAGTCCCTCGCTGCACTAGGGACTTGCTGATTTTAATCTCACACTTTCTCATTGATTGCACTGATGTTGCATTAACTGCTTGCTTTGCATTGAATAATTAGCATTAAAAGGCCTTTGGCTAAAGTTTCTGCACTCACTCGTGATTCCTGTGCTGTAAACACTAATGCTGCCTTCCAGACAACTCGGAAATAGAAAATTTCTGACCTCCTACTTGAAAAAATACATTGGAACGGCACTTGAAGTTGGAGGTCTGACTTGAAAACTCGGATCAAATCCATCTACTCCGACTCCATGAGGATAACATCACTCAACATGGCGGCGCCCGTGGAGGCAAACTTGTGAATGGAAATAATCAGCTAACAGCCGAATAAAGTTATTTTTCTTGCATGACATTAAAATAAAAAGCTCAAAATATGTTGCCAAGTTATCTGTTTACCTATAGTTATAATAACTGTTTGCATTAATACATAAGTGTGAATAGTGTCAGAAAATTAACTTCTCTTTACAAACATTTAATATCCACTGTGATTACCAAACCACACACGTTCAGTGAGCAGGATAAATAAACAAATCTAATCGTTGTAATTACAAACCAATCAAAATGTCCAGTAATAAATGCTAACTTTACTTTTGTTAGCTTGGTTAGTATTTATTACTAACTTTATTAATTTTATAGTATTTATTGGCTTTCAGCCATGTTTTTGTTTACATTTGGTATCGTGGGGACTGGAACGCTTGAAGGTTGGAAGTCGGAATTTTCAACAGTGAAATTCTGACATCCCATTTTGACTTGAACGCACTGGTTGAAACAAATCAGAACATATTTCATCTCAACATTGATGTAAGTTTGCTGGAATCTACATATGATGATAATTCTTGACAGTCTCCAGGAAGTATCCAGATCTCCCACCTAATGCGTAGAACACTTTAAAGATTTTTCTTTGAACACAACGTTTACTCTGATCAGAAACATTTGGTTTGAACTGAAATGTCCCCTTGTCTTTTACCTGTCAGTTACGCAATGAGACATAAAATGGCTTCAAGATAAAATTTCTTGCCAAAATCTATATCCATCACTGCCTGACTTGCTGTCTTTTATCACAGAGTGCTCAGGGCAGCAGTAAAACTGTGCTTGAATTTCACAGACTCAGTCTCATTGATCTGTCAGCACCCACTCTGCATGATAAACTGCAGATATTCTTATGGCGAAGGCTTTGGAACAGCTTTCATGATAACAATAAGAATCGTTTAGGCAAGATTCAAATCGAAGCAAAATTAATTATCAAAAATAAACTAAGAATTTCTATTTTATATAATTTGTCACAAATATCATCACATTGTGTGTTTCATCTGATGGGTGTGGGAGTCACAGATACAAACATTTTAATTCTAAACCATGCTTGAACTGTGCTGTACATCATGAGACTGAAATGCTTCTTAAATGTGTTTTGTCCTTTTCTTCTTTTACAGATAAACTTGTTAATTAAAGCCCATGGGGGCAATTAAAAAAAACAAAAAAAACAAAAAGCAAAAAAAAAAAAAAAAANAAAAAAAAAAAAAAAAAACACACACAGCAACAGATTTAATGTGCCTGTCAGGGTAACTAGCATCACACAACCAAGAAAGAAGAAAGTTTCTCCAACTCAGTAGATATATATGTATGTCTGTATGTATGTATGTATGTATGTGTGTATATATATATATACACATATATATATATATATATATATATATATATATGTGTATATCTGCTCATCCATAGTTCCCACATGCGGTTCAGGGGTCTACCACAGCAGACAGGACCCACGGTGCAGGCTGTGCAAAGATGCCCCAGAGACAGTCCAGCACATAATATCAGGGTGTAAGATGCTAGCTGGGACAGTGTACACTGAGAGGCATAACCAGATGGCTGGGACACTGTACAGGAACATCTGTGCCAAATATGGACTGGAAGTCCCTAAGTCCAAATGGGAGAAACCGCCAAAGGTGGTTGAGAACCGCAGAGCTAAGATCCTGTGGGACTTCAAGTTCCAGACAGACAAGCAGCTGCTGGCTAACCAACCAGACATGGTGGTGACAAGGACCAGAAGAGGGCCGTTGTGATAGATGTGGCAGTCCCAGCTGACAGCAACATCAGCAAGAAAGAGCATGAGAAGATCGAGAAGTACCAAGGGCTGAAAGAGGAACTGGAATGGACATGGAAGGTGAAGTCCAAAGTGGTCTGAGTGGTAATTGGAGCACTCAGGGCTGTGACCCCCAATCTGGGAAAGTGGCTCTAAGAGATTCCAGGAACAACATCTGAGGTCTCTGTCCAGAAGAGTGCAGTCCTAGGAACAGCTAAGATACTGCAGAACCCTCAGACTGCCAGGCCTCTGGTAGAGGACCCGAGCTTGAGGAAGACACAAACAACCACACACACATATATATATATATATATACACACACACACACACATACACACACACACACTACAGGCCAGACATTTGAGGCCACCCCAGATTAAAAAAAAAAAAAAAANAATACATAAAATAAATGTAACTAATTAGTTTTCAAGAAGAATTTATCAACAAGAGCAAGCACATTATGTAGCCACTATGGCTTAGGAAATGATTTTTAATGAAGGCATCAGTCTGTATTAGTGCAGCACTCCTGTTGTGTTCCAACTCCCTGCTGATGTGTTTTAACTTTCTATTCAATAGTCTGCTGTCTGCCTTCTCCCACATCATTTTGGATTAACATGCTACACAGTCTGTTCATGCTAAATATGGGGGTGGCCTCAAACTTCTGGTCTGTAGTGTCTGTCTGTCTATCTATCTATCTATCTATCTATCTAGATAGATAGATAGATAAAAAATGTAATCCCAGGAGATAAGATAGCTTTTAATAAGAAATTAAAACAAATGTGCCTTCTATATGCGAACATGCACATTAGCAGGCAAAACATTCAATTTGCTTCACCTGAACATTTGATTTTGCAAGATTAGAGAATTTGGCAAAATAACACCAAATCTAAAACATGGTTTTATGTTTTGGAAACTGGTTGGCAGTAATGTAACACACGCGGATAGTTTTTATCGGGCACAAACATGCAAAACCACCGGTATGGTCCTTTAAGCTGTTCTGGCAGCTCAAGGTGGGCCAACACCTTACTAAAACCTTTAATTCTGGTTTTTCCTTTAATTTAACACCCATCTGCACATGATTAAGAGTCTATTTTTGTTGAGTAAATCTGCATGCTCATCAGCTTGGAGGTGTTAATTAGAGATACGCAGCATGAAATGTTTGTCTGTATCTGCTGTAATCGTAGCTGCTTCAGCCTGAAGGAAACAGACATTTTTAAGTGTCTGACTGAGGCTGAAACAGCAGATGAGATCAAATAGAAGAAAAAAAAACCCTCGACTTGTGATTTGCTTCACAGTTGCAGAAAGCAAACCTGCACTCCTGCCTCTTCAAAAGTCAAGTTGCTGTTAAAAATCAGCCCCGGGTTTCCACTCACTGACTCTGCGTCGAGCACAAACCACTAAGATGGATGATTTAAAACACAAAATCTGCTGTGACAGTGTTATCTCTCTCCTGATCCTTCCATCTACCAAAGAAGCTGCACTAGATCAGACAGAACTACATTAGCTGACTCGCCTCCTGGCATAGTCGCCAGCCCATTTATGCTTAATTTATATGATGCTGGGTTCGCTGTAAATATGCTGGCGACTGGGAGAAATTATTCATGTAACTGGGGCTTGTGGGAAATTTTTGTAGGTGCCAGACAGCCTGATACCTGCTATTATGATTTCCAGACAACGGCAGGAAATGTGATGTAAATGAAAATTTAAATGTTTACAGTAATACAGTCAATTCTTGAATGAAAAGTGTGACATCCAGTGAATTATCCATTAATAAGTAAATATTTCTGATGAGTTATTCATGTGAAAGCCTTGCAGTTTTAATAATTTGTTCTTTTTCACCTTTCAGTAAGACACATATGCGTCATTGAACCAAAGCCCAAACACACACACACACACATGCACACACACCACCTCTGTGCTCCAATTCGTTTTGCACACTTGCTGTTAGATGATTTGTCAAAAAATGTGAGAACACAGATTTCACACTTTATGACCCACTGAGAAGCAGATTTGAGAAACCAAGAGCTGTTGACGAAGTTGGAAAATAAGCATTAAAGTAGGAGGTTTCCTTTTTGTGCACTTTATCTGGGGCTTGAATATTTCCTGGATTAATTACACATCTTAACTGAATGCAAAAATGCAGGACAAAAGCACAACTACAAGTTCCCTTCTTGTTTTCTGATTTTTTTCCCCCCTCATGCTGTCTTTTATAATCCTTATGATCTGTCCAGGCATTTTCTGCATGTAACCTCAAAGTGTCAGAGCAACAATCCCACCCCCACCTACCC